>APFE030719437.1:0-23369 GCA_000404065.3 Pinus taeda
GGATAGTATAACTATCCAAGAATAGGAAATTGCTAAGTTAAAATCTCAAATTAATACATTGTCAGAATAGAAGTTAAAGATTGATAGTTTTTACGTGGCAGATTTAAAAAACACCCATCAATTAAATCCAAAAATTGAGCAGTTGTATAATCTGCCCCAATCAAGAGAACATATATGGACTAAAATTGGTGAAGCCATCATAAAGATATGGCCTTTTATATAGATAAATTTTGAACAATAGGAGTTATTTCAGAAATCCAAAGAAGTAATCAGGTAGACTAAAAGAGACTTGAGGCAGAAAGCTCGGGAAGCTACATCCCTCATCAAACTTATGAATTCCAAGAATAGAAAAGAACTATAGGAACTGGGAATTCAGGACATAATAGAGACCATCCTAGAGCTGAAAAGTATGCAGAACAAAAGGACTCTTATGAATCAACTCGATCAAAAATGTCAAAAATTAGAAATCAACATAGATAGAATCCACAAGAATTTGCAAGTGTTGAACATGAAAAGTCTGCCAAAGTTGACTAATACAGAGAACGAACTCATGAGCCTAATAGAGTAGCAAGAAATATTAATCAATATTGCAGGTATTAAATGGCATATCACATGGAAGGCATCCATGGAGGCCTTATATTTTGATTTGTTTATCAATCATTAGGTTAGGCACCTATTTGTCTTCAAGCCGGGATTTCAGAATTATACAGATGTGGATGAAAGCTAGAGGAATTTGATTAAGTTTTCAATCCCAAGTGAAGATAGGTGGGAGAAATTGTGCGAATTACTGGAGTGATTTGTAATTGGACAAAAAGGAAAAATGGAGTAGCAGATTTTGAGGTCCAGTTACCAATAGTCTTTCTCAAAAATAGGGCCAGCATTCAACAACTTGAAGATTCCTATTATTTTTGTCTAATTTTTAATCTGTTTAGACATAAATAGGATTCCATCTTGATCTTTTGAATCAAGATATTTTGTCATTATTTTGTATAAATACTTCGAATATCGAAGTATTAGTGTTGGGATTAGTTTTGAAGAAAGGACTTATGTTCTAAAGAAGCTTACAAAGCTGTTAGCACTCGAATCTGTCTCAGGCTGAGGAAAGAAAAACTCAAGGCAACATCAAACCACGCTTAGACGCGTAGCTAGCCCTACGAGGACGGGAAAGGGCTCTCTCTGGGTCTATCTCGGCCGAAAATTCTTCAAAGGGGCTGAGATGACCAATAAGTAATACTGATTTTAGGCTAGTAAATTGATAGAAAGGGTTATTTTTGATAAATGATTGGGTTTTCTGGGCTGCATGGGGCAAAGAACAGCTTGAACAAGGAAATATAATCAAAAACATAGATTATCTCCTGAGGAAAGATAGGAAAGAAATTTAACATCACTTTTGCAATAATGTGCAGTGAGTGAACTGTTTGAGAGGTTGACAAGGGCATAGAAGATAAATCCTTGTCAAACAGAAGAAAACATTAAATATGAACACTTCCTCAAGACAGAGCAAATAAATTGAATTCAGCCTTTCTCACTTAAAAGTATTCATTTAGAAACGATTATGAAAGGAAATGGAAACACAATAAACTACATATGAAACAAAGGATGAGACAAATGTTAAATTCGTACCACAAGAATCTTAGGCGTCAGAGCTACATCTTTTATTTAAATCCCTGTCATAACTGTATAATGAAACTCTGTTCTCACTTCCCCACCTGTGCCAAAACTCTCTCACCAAATTATTTTTCAATACATTAAATAAAACTCAGCTAGGAGAACATAGATCGACCCAAAACAAGGGCGTCGTTTCAACTAAAATGATGAAAATAGGAAAGGTGTGCTCTAAAAAGGAGCAGTGTTACATTTGTTTGTTAATAACCAATGGAGAGGCGGCAGTTATAGCTGAATACCCTTTAAATTTGTAACTGAAGACCAAAATAGAGAGTGTGCTCTGTTGTGGCAAGTATCTCCATTTAAATTTAAACTTTCCACCTTTGACTGCCACTTGTTTTTCCTTTATTTGCTAACTTATTAACAAAATGGAAAATAAGTTTTTTATAGATTGCCCGAGCCTCATTTATGTTACCAGCCAACAGCTCCATGTTTATATAGCCTTGCCAAGCCTCTAACATCCCACCACATATCTTAATTAAGCTTTACCAAACTCCTCGAGCAGCTTCCAAATCCCCTCCAAGATGATATTCTAACCGAGCCCAGTATCCATGCAAATGCAAGAATTGATCTGTGTAATTCAAATGTGAAGACAAATATTCTGTTGCACGCTGAAATGTTTCTCGAAGTTGAACAACGTAAGATGATTTACTAATTCAATCCATCTTCATAATCCGTCGCATCAAGCCATGAGTACGAACAAGGAACAAATCCAAATACTCATTAGGATTTGGGAACCCACAATGCAGAGATTGCTCAAACACGACAAAGAGATATTCCTCTGAAGCATCAAAGTGTTCTAAAGCAAGCATGTATTTATCCCTAGTGCTTCAACCCAGGGGAAGTTTCGGACAGCTCTGGCATAAACAGATTTTTTAATACTGGGAACCTTCAAATTTCTATCCAAATATTGAGTATAATGGAGCCAGAGATAATTTGCAACTGGAAATTATGTTATTTCTCTCTCATAAAGAACTTGAACAAGAGCTGGATCTCCTGAGGATTCTTCAAAGTTGATATAGGACATGTAATTTTGAAAAATTTCAGTATCTGCCTACTTTCCTCTAGCCACCTTTTCTTCATAACTAGAATGCACATTGTTCATTTGTAGAGCCTTTTTATAAGTTGATATCACATTGGAAGGAAGTCCAGCTAAATGATCTATGTCATTCCCAATCACAACTCCCTGCTGCTCTTCCCAAAATTTGTAATCTTGAAGCGTTGAATCAATGTCTTTCAATGGTATTGAAAGTTTTCGCTGAAATGGGTTACGGATTCGATCAACCTGTTTATCTTTTACCTCTTTGTTATTTTCTTCCATTGCGATGAGTAAAGCTTGCTTGAATTCTCTATATGCTACCCACAATTTCTGAAATGATTCTTTTCAATAATTCTTTTCAATGATTCTTTTCAATGATTCTTCCAAGGCACGATTTCTTTGTTGGAGCTCATCCTCTCGTTGTTTCAATTCAGAACTTCTTAGCTCTATCGTCAATCAGATTGAAATGACAGAGAATGAAAAACAATTCTCTCTTCAACCAATGCTTGTTTCCCAACATTGATAACACCACAATCATGCTAAAATCTACTGAGCACCCTTTATAAACCTACTTTCAAGTCGATGGAGCCAATTTGATAAGAGACTGGGCGCAAGACAAAAATTTCTTGGTGTTGAGACTGAGTGCGTAGCGCCCGAACCCAACGCGTAGCACACACCTTAGCGCGTAGCGCCTGTGTATTGTTACAGTGGCCGATGATGTCCAATACGTAGCGCCCACCCCAGTGCGTAGCACACACCTCCAATGCGTAGCGCACACCTCCAATGTTGTTCCACAGTTTTGAAAACCACGATTTCGCCCTTGTAATGCGCCTTTGACCTCTGCTTTGAAATTTGTTGGAAATGACTTGCCTCCATGCTTTATATAGGTTGCAAAAATATCCCAAAAAATCACATTTGATTTTAAATATATTTTATGACCCACTTTTCTAATGTTTCTGCATTTTGATATTTGGTCATTTAATACAATGCTTTTCCTTTGGCTTTTCCGAGTTTTTGGACTGATAACTTTGCTGTCTTTTACAGGGATCCGGCACTTGACTTAGGAAAAGATAACCAAGGCTGCTTCAAGGCAGGAGACTTTAAAATATAGATTTATTATAAACATTAAAATTTGAAATTTTCTTTTTCAAAACAAAGCTTTGAAAAAGAAATATCCTTGAACATGATGAAAATCTTGAAATGAAGCTTATTGGAAATCTTCATCCAGCCCGCAGGTATTATGAAGCACCTTGAGAACAATAACTTGCACCTAGCCCTAAATACCAAATTAACTCCTTGCTGACCTAGACATCAAACAGGAATGTACATAACGAGAAATGAACTTTGATAATTTGACTCTGACAGCAAACTGGCAAGACAAAGTCTAACATTGGCTCCAATGGGGATGGCAACTACCCCTTCTTAGAGGTGCCAAGAACCTACAGAGCTTTGGGAGAGTTGACAGTGCCTCCGTCCATTGGGCAATGGAGTCCATTATTTCAACAAATCGACACAAATCTTGAGTCAATTTTTAAACTGAAACTGAACTCAAACTGATTCTATCTCAAGACTGACTTAACTAACTTCAAACTAAAGGTGCATTGAAACTGGAACAAGATGCTGCCCTTTAGCTGCTTATTTATTTATAGAATCTACCCTACTCTACTGTTAAAACAATAGATCAGGTAATACTGAAATGCCAGATCAACCATTCAAGTAAACCTGAGAATGATGCCACTTGAGAATGCTTCCACCAGGACACAGATGTAATTGGTGGCAACCCTTCATGCACATAATGAACCTGGTTATGTAATAGACAGCTTGATTTGTCAGTCAAACTGAAAAACATTTCCATGTACATCACAATAGGATCGCGAAATCCAGACTCTGTTTGCTGCTCCAACTCCGGAATACATATTTCCAGCTGCACACTGTCAATGCAAACATTTGTAGGAAACTCTATTATTTCTTGTTTCGAAGGAGGAAGAGTTTCCAAGAACTTTTTAGGGTCTCGAAAATCATATGAATGGATCTGCTCATTCAAATACTGAATCTCCTTCTCAATTTTTTCAACAATTAACTCACTTTAACCAATTTTAGTTTCAAGAGGAAACTTCAGAGATTTCAAACATTGAAGGAAGGCACTGAAAAAATCGTCATTAATTTGAATATCCACTAACCAATCTCTAACTTCTTTTACAGCTTCATAAAGAGCAGATTTTACCACATACCCTACCATTGCATAAATGGATCAGCGAGCACTGGAATGTCTAGATCGAGTTTGGAGACGCCAGGTGAATGTTTTAGCCTTCATATGTGTCTAACTGATGTCCACCATCAGCATCAGATCTACAAATTGATTTCATATACTGGGAAAAGACAATCTACAAATCAAACGTTACATTAACAGCAAACCATCTTCCCCAGTATGGTTGCCACTATGTTAGCACCCAAATCTACCTTAGGCTGAAATAAGGTAAAACTCAAGGCTACATCAAACCGCGCTCAGCCTCGTAGCTAGCCCTACAAGGATAGGAGAGGGCTCTCTCCAGGTCAATCTCGGTAAAATGTAATCAATGAGGGTCGAGATGACTAAATTGGTAATTAATTTTAGGCTAGGTATGAAGTATAAGGAGTTTGAAATTGATTTTTTGGGGTTTTTGTTGAATCTAAGGGAAAGGCAATTTTTGGGTGCGGGGATGAGACACAGTTTTTGCAGAGGTCTAGTTGGGGCAAGGTAGGTGATTGTCTTGATGCTTTCAAAGAGAATAAATGGCTAAATATTAATAGTGAGAAGTTAAGGAGAGCAAGAAGCTTTCAAGGATTCTCCATAAACAGATGAAAACATGGAAAATTGAACAAACTTAAAGGCAGAGCATACAAATTATGGATTCTGCCTTAGCACTTCATTTGTTCAATTGCAGCAGATGAGAGAAGGAAAATTATACACGTGAACAACTTACAAATACTGAAAGAAGCACACCATCAACACATAAAGCCACATGGATCCCAAACAGTGCTGCAAAACCCTGCTCTTTCCTTTGCCAAAATTGCAGATAAAATATGTACAATAGAGTGTCAAGCTTTTCCCAAGATTCCAACCCTAAAAATGACTTAGAAAATACATAATATAGGCAAGCCAACCCATTCCCTTGCCTCTAGGGTCCGAGCTCATCATCCTAGGATCTGTTTCAACCAACTCTAAACAAAGCGCTACAATCTAGGCAGTCAAAACAACTTGGCTCTATAAGGTAGGAAACCAACTCATTCATTAAATTTTCACTCTTTGATCACAAGTAACTAAGTGTCACAAAATTACATCACAAATCAAAACTACTCAAACTAGCTGCATTCCTGAGTTGAAAGATGAAAAATTGGCCAAAAAGCCCTATGCGCCGCGTGCCTAAGCCCTATGCGCCGCATGCCTAAGCCCTATGCACTGCGCACCTTTCAACCTACTTTTGGGGCACTTCCTGACATCCAAATCAAGCTCACAATATCTGGTTGGAAATCCCTAGATGTTTGCTATCCAGCCCAAGTGGAATTTTTCAATTTGGAGCTCATTCCCCCCCCTCAAAATGTCACTCTCCCGGAAGTACTTCGTGCTGGTGCAAAAGGTGGTAGAAAGGTGATTTTCATGGTGTTTTTGGACCTTTTGATCACCCAGGACTTGATGAAATGATTTGGAAATATCTGAGCATGCATAATTACCATGACAAACCCAAAAATGTAAAGTTTTCCTCCAGAAAGTGTCCCAATCTTAAGCGCACGCATCGACGCGCTACGCGTTGAGCCAAAAAACCTATTTTTAGGACAAAATTTTCAAAATGACAAAAATTTCTCCCAATTTGCTCAAATTTGGAGTGAAGACCCTCCATCATGTATTGTGCCCCGCCAATGAAGACTCGGCCAAAATTTGGAGTGGATCGGAATTTTTTTACCGTTTTAGTGCTTTGCTCAATCACCTCTTTAGAATCTTCATTTTTGCTTTGCAGACATGCATACGAGCCCAATGATGAGTTTTCATATGACGAATCATGTCTTTGTCTTTGTTCGCCTTTGCAAACAACTTCTCCAGATGAGTGTTCACACGGATGAGCATAGACTCTCGATCAATTGGTGTCATATCACCGGGTCTCTTTCGGGCCAATTCTCGATCTCATGGATTTTCCATAGCTCATAAAGTGTATATTCATCCTCTAGCTGTTTGTTGTGCTGCTCCAAGTATTTTATCACCCACTTAGCCATCTGCAATTTCTTTTGCAGCGAGTCATTCTCAGCCTTTTGCTCCTGGATGATATCGTTTAGCTCCGAGTTAGGAGAGCTCACATCAACATCAATGATAATGAAATTTGTGTCCCAGCCTCCTGAAGGACCCTCATCATGCATAGGCCTCTTGCCCCTGTCCTGGATATGTACCTGTGTTGAAGAAGAAGGTGATACCCCTTCCACATGATGTCGAGATAATACTCGCTCTGCTGATGGAGTCAACGAGACCCCTTCCACCTCGGGTGGATATAGTACTCGTCGTGTAGATGCAAATAAGGCCCTGTGGCCTCGCTGGTATGTCAGATACAGTGGAGAACTTATATGCTCGGTCTCAAGAATGTCTGGCTGGTGTGAATGTTCTCCCTCATCGTGAACTATCTCAAGAAGCGGCTGTGGAGCTGAGAAGAAGTCATGGGAGATGAAATCCTCCCAAGTAATGCCCTGCTGTGTCAACTGATGTATCTCTATGATTTTGATAAGCGCGTAATGATATATGCTTCTATGTTGTTGTGCTGGGGTCTTCCTTTGTACTAAAGTCACCATCCTCTCTATGTTGCAACACATGAAGTACGAAATGTTCATCATACATACCCTCGTGAAATGCATCAATAAATGGACATGGTACGCATAGAGACGCGAGAATCTTCCCTCGCAACTGAAATACCGAATGATGAGTTTCATCAATGGTGCAAACTCATCCCTCAGGAATCTGAAAGGAAAAAATGTGCTCAAGTGTCTCATATACCCAGGTTTTATGTATGGCTCATAGTAGAATTTGTCTAATTGCTGGTGTTTTCTCCATTCCTCTCCTACATTTGGTATCCCGGTGGCCTGAGCAATAGTCTCTGGTGACAAGGTAAAATTTACTCCGGCGAGGCTTACATGGCCATCATGTAAATGTAGAACAAATAAACGAACTAGTTCACAATGATGCTGGGTTTGTGAGATCATCTCATAGAATTGGAAACATGATCGACGCTGAAAACAATCCATTGCAAGCGGGCAAGCCTACAATTGAGCCAAAGAAGTAGGCTCCTCCCTGACATGCTAACCACCTTTTGCACTTTTGTGATACTTCTGTGGCACATTAACCTTAGTTGTAGAATCACTGTCATATTCCTGCTCATAGATTGAATCCGTCTCTGACATGACTCTGAAAACAAGATAGCTGGAATATATATGCTGATATATAAAACTGTGTGTACAATTGAATGCAAACTGCTCTTTGCTCTAACAATGCTGTGACCAAGGGGAAACAAATGCACAAGGGAATATTAGGAAAGGGAAAACACTAGGGAATTAGGGACTTTAAAAAAAAAGTAATTAGGGAAGGAAGGGGAAATGTAAATATTGGATTGGGGTTTTGGGATGTTAGGTAGGATTAATGCGTTTTTCATAGAGGTGGGGGACTAGGATTTCAGGGATTGTAGTGTAGGATTAATGAGGGAATTAATGGGGAAGTATGATGGGTGAATTTGGGAATTCGGGACAAAGGGAAATGGGGAAATATACAACCTTGGTTACACACTATTTTCAAACCCTACAACACTTTTTATATTGAGGAAAGGAGGGCTTTCAAACTTGGATCTCCATGACAAACATTCACGAACCCATCACATTCACCATTAAAAACCAAGCAAAGGCAATGGAGGCGAGCCTACCTAACAATTTTATGTGAGGAGGAGGCGATTTGATGATATTTCGAACTAGTTTCGGGCTCCAAATTGTAAGCGTTGTGCGCCTTGCCCAGTGTGCCGTGCGCCTTGCCTAGTGCGTCGTGCGCTCCTGATGTGTCGTGCGCTTGTAAATTAACACTGGTGCTTTGTGCCCAGTGCACCGCGCACAGCCAATGCGTCATGCGCCTAACCCAGTGCGTCGCGCGCCTGAAAATTGCTCCGACCTCCATTCAAACTCACAAATTTGCCTTGGAATGATTTTCTCCACTCTTGGCATGTACAATGATTTGAAATTTCATTGAAATATCTTGATAAAGACTCCAATTTGATTTTTGCTTGGTCCATAACCCACTTTGTAATTTTTTGTCTTTGACACTTTTTCAGGATTAATAGACTTCTGACTTTTTGGTTTCCTCCTTAAATTTGGTTGAAATAATGATTTTCTTTGACAATTGTTTGCAGGGATAGCTGTGATATAATCTGGCAAGGGAGACCAAGGCTGCGCCTGGACAATTCAAGAACTGAAATTTTTGAAAATTTATTACAAAAAATGAAATGTTGACTTATCTTCAAAACAATGTTTTGAAGAGAAGTCCTAATCTATCCGTATAATGATAAAAATCTTTGAGATAACCACCTATCGAGGACCTCCCTCTGGCCTGCTGGCTTTATTAGACTTTGCAAAACCAAATTGACTTAACCCTAGACCTAATGACCGAGAACACTTGTCATGACCTAGAAATATGACCTTTCAAGACTTGATTTTTATGAACAGACCTGAACTAGCAGTGCCAAACACGATGGGAATGAGTGACACAAACCATTCCGTCATAGTTATGGCATGCCTAACGAAATGCAATTGATCGAAACTGATGGAACACCTAAACATGAAATGCAAAAAAGAGTTTTGATCTCTGACAGAGGGATAACTAGACCGACTCTAACATTGTCTCCAATGGGGATGGTAGCTCCTTGGAGATGCCAAGAACAGTAGATCTCTGTAAGAGCTAGACAATGCCTTCATCCATTGGGCTATGGAGTCATTATTCCAACACAAAATTTTGACAATTTGACTAAAAAAAAAAACCACTTTGACCAAAACTGACTCAAAACTAAATGGACTGATACAACTGAATTGACAAACTTCAAACCAACTAACCTTCATTCTAAGAATTATATCCTTCACTACGGGCCCCAGACTGAAGATGAGAAGTTAGTACACATGTGCAATAAAATAGAAGTAAAACGATATGTACAATGATGATGATATGAGCAGAAAATACTGAGAAATGGTATCGCTTTAGCAGCCGACCATTAATCGGCCCTCCAGGACACTCATCTCCACTCATTTCTTTGAGAAGAAAAGCATTTTGGCCACGGTACGCTGTAATCTTGTAAGGACCCTTCCATAAGTTTTCAAATTTTCTGTGCTTTCCTTTGTCTTCATGTCGGGCATCCCACCTCAAAACTACCTCATCTAGCTGAAATGTATCTGCTTTTGCCTTCCTATCATAAATATTTTTCATGCGCTCCTGCAACTTGAAAGTATTTTGAAATACCTCCTCCCGTGTCTGTTGTAAATGAATCATCTGATTAATCCTTCTCTGCATAGGATCTTCCTCACTACCGGCTTCCTGAAGCAATTTGACTACCGGGACAGCAAGCGAAGTAGGAAAAACCATGTATGTTCTATACACCAACTTGAAAGGGGACATGCCAATAGAATTTTTCTGACTCACTCTATTAGCCCATAGTGCATTTACTAATTTCTTATGCGATCCCTTTTTATTAATTTCTAGCAATTTCTTAATGATATTAACCAAAGATTTATTAGACGACTCCGCCAATCCATTTCCCTGAGGATGGTATGCGGTTGAATGTCCCAAGCTAATATTGTACTTATAGAAAAATTCGACCATCCTTTTCCACTTGAATGCCGCTGCATTATCTGTGATTAACTTACTTGGACACCCAAAACATGACAAAATATTGGTTTCAAGAAAAGAGATGATTACCGCATCCATGGCTTATCGAGTAGGAATTGCTTCAATCCATTTTGTGAAGTAGTCCATGGCTCTCAATATCCATCTATGCTGTCTTGACGATGCCGCATGGATTTCCCCGATGAAATCCAATCCCCACTACTAAAAAGGTGCACTAATTTCAATTGGTTTGAGAGGTAAAGGCTGTAGTTTCTGCTTCCCTTCGAAAATTTGGCATTCGTGACAATTCTTAACAGCCTTATATACATCTAAAAATAGTGAAGGCCAATAATAACCTACCCTTAGAATCTTATTCGCTGTGGTTTTCCAAAATAGATGGCCTCCACAGTCTCCTCTATGAAAGTCTTGGACAACTGTTTTGGCTTCCTCCGCTACCAAACAATTCAATAACATTCCACCAGGGTCTTTCCAAAGCAATGCAGAATTTTGTAGCTTTCAATTTCAATGTTCTACTCTTATTTCTAGGCATTCCGAGAGGTGAAGACAAATTCTGAAGTACATATAAAATGTCATCATACCAAGGGGAAGAAAGAAACATGTCAGATACCTGAACTGATGAACTCTCCTCATCTTCATCGGACATGGAAACAATCAAATTTATATCTAGAACCTGCAGATTCGTTTCAGCCATTAACTTGGCAAGTCCTTGTCCTTTGATTAGTTTGGTTGGTTTAATCTCCACATCATACTCTAACAACGCAGCAATCCACTTACTCCGCGTGCCTTCTAGATCTGCCTGTACTAAAATATCTTTAACTGCTACATTAGGAACAATTTTGTGTTTCAATGCTCTGTCTCTTATAATCCGACTGAAAAAGGCAATGGGCTTTTCAACTCCTCCCTTTTTCTGCATTAATACAGCTGCCAAAGTGTGCTCAGAAGCAAATGAGAACAAAATAAAGTCCTGCGTGTAGTCTAGGCTGATTAAAATAGGAGCTGAAGAAAGAGCTAACTTCACTAAATTGAATGATTTCACCACCTCTTCGGTCCACTTTACTTGACTGTCCTTTTTTAGCATGCTCGTGATTTCTCTAAGATGCTCCGCTAGATTTGGAATGAAGCGACCAAGAAAATTCAATTTACCATTAAAGGACTATATTTCTTTCTTGTTCCGGGGCTGTTCAATTTGCTGAATGGCTTCAACACGTGCAGGGTCAACATAGATGCCACCTTTCGATATGATGTGGCCAAGGATCTTGCCATCATCCATGGCAAAAAGACTCTTTTTCGGATTCAATGAAATGCCATATTTTCTGCACTTTTGGAAGACAATTTTCAAATGGTATAAATGTTCTTCATCAGAATTTGAAAACACAGTTAAATCATCAAGGTAAACAATTAAAAATACATCTTTCTCGTTGGCGAAAGCCATGTCCATTGCACGGTGAAAGGTGGTTCCTGCATTCTTCAAACCAAACGGCATTTTTGCATAATGAAACGTTCCCCACGAAGCGGTAAACGCTGTCTTGTCACGATCATCTTCATGCACTAGAATTTGATTATATCCTGAATAGCCGTCGAGTAGTGACATCCTTGATGCTCCAACTACTCACTACAATATGTGGTCCATTTTTGGCAGCGGATAATTGTCTTTTAATGAAACCTTATTCAAATTTCTGAAGTCAATACATAAACAGATATCACCTGTTTTCTTTCTCATGGGCACCAAATTTGATATCCAATCTGAAAATCAGATAGGCACAATGATTCCTGACTTATACAATCTGTTTACCTCTTTTTCAATTGATGGTAGCAACTTTGGATTGATTCTCCTCAACTTTTGACAAAAAGGCTTCTGATTTGATTTAATGGGAATAGTATGTTGAATGATATTAGTGCCATATGTTTTTAAATCTAAGTAATCCCATGCAAAAACATCAGAAAATAAAGACAAAAATTTCAGATACTTTGTCTTTAGCTTTGGTGATAATGACTTTGATAATTTTACCATCTTAGGATTCTCAGTATCCAAATATTTACTTCTTCAACACCTTTTTCAGTTGGCCTCAATGTTGGTTTACGGGCTACATCATCTTGGTCGAAGAGTTCCTCCAAAGGGATCAATCCCTTAGGAATGATGTTATCTTTAAGTTGCAGTACTTCCATTTGATTTATTTGTATATCATCACTACCATCATCATGTTCTGTATCTATGGAAGTATCTTTGAACTTACCCTTATTCTGCAGAAAATGATTAATCTCTTCGTCATCCTGAAAGACTTGCCAACATCGTTGATTGTTTGGAATGGTGGGACGGTGTTTCACATGAATTTCAAACTTGTTGCTGCAATTCATTGGAATTTTTAAGTTGCTTGCTGCCTTAGCAAGTCCATTACCAACACCATTTTGTATATGAGGCACACATGTCAAGGTATGATCAGAAAATAACTTCAAAATATCTAAGACTGCATTTCGGTAAGCTCTCATGTGAGGATGCTTGGCCTGAAACTCACCCTTAACCTGCTTCATCACCAACTCTGAATCACCATAGACTGCAATCCTTTTCACCTTCAGCTTTCTAAGGATCTTAAGGCCAGCAATTAGAGCTTCATATTCCGCTTCATTATTAGAACAGTCAAATGCTAGCTTGTAGGAACACACTCTCACTTTGCTTGGAACCTTATCCGTAGTGGAAAATGGACTGTGAATCCAAACACCAATTCCAGCTCCATCACTACCTACTGCGCCATCAAAATCCATGGTCCAAAGACCATCTTCATCGTCCTCTAAATGCTGAAACTGCACCGGCTCTGTTTTTTCTGTTTGCTGCCCATTTTCTTTAGCTGATTGCTCCAAAGTAGTTTTCTTTTCTCTTCTTTCTTTTTGCATAACTTCTCTAAAATTATCAGTGATTTCTGGTATATCTTCCTCCTGAACTAACTGATTATCTAGATCATTAAAACTATCAACAAGCAACACAAATGACTCTAAATCGGTATGTACATAATTTACAGGATGATTGATTGACTTCTCTTTGCTGGTTATCATGTATTTCATCTTCTGCTGTCGATATAACTTTCTCATTTGACCAAAGACTGGAATTGTTGCGTAAGAGAAACCTAACTGTAGTGTACCTTTCAATTTTTTCCCCCGGGATCTTGAAAGGAGCATCCCAAATCGCGGAGGAATGTCTGCCACAACCACATCCATCAAGCCATTCTTTGCTGGAATTTGGTCTAAGCTAACCACCAAATCTTTGATGAGCCCGATACACCTTACACGACTGGAATCAAATGAATACAAATCATGATATCTCCTTGTAATGTCTAGTCCCAGCTTTTCCATGATCGCCTTTGGCATCAAATTGTGCAAAGCACCCGAATCGAATATAGCATTGTGCAATACATATTCATGCAACCTCAAACTGATATAAAAGGGAGGAACATCATTGTCAGGGGACTCACCATCTAATGCAGGCCCAAATATCAATTATGGCTGATCATCTTCAACATTTACCGTGTCAAACATTGGATCAAAATTCAGAATTTTGGAGACTTGACCACGGTAGTTGTTGTTCTTCATGATTTCTGTCAAAGGAATGGATATTTTTAATTTGGAAATTTCATTTTCCAAACTAAATGCTGCAACTTTTTCGACTTCTTTGACCAGAAATTTCTTCTTATCTTTGATTATACTTGTTTGATTCACCTTTTCTGCTGATGATATTTTACTAGCTGTGGGATCAATTGTCTCTTTTCCTTTCTTCTGTGGTATGGGTGAATCCGTCTTCATTGTTGTAGCTTCTTTTCTTTTCTGAATTGGAGTTATGGGCACATCTCAGTTTCTCAATGAGTACTGCTTTTGTTGAGTGGACAAGGCATTCAAATATCCTCTTTGGTAATCATCTAAATCTGCATCATTTGCTAAGATAAAATCTTCATCTTTCTGGGTGGCTGAACTTTCTCCACTCTTAATCATCAGTGATGTAAATGGGCAGATCGTCGGGAGTAAAGAAGTGGTTTTGGTCCCCTACTACATCAGCATCATCATCTGAATCTTGACTCACAAAATTTTGCAAAAGAGGAGTCTTAATATGCTACTGGGCTGCCGGCTCTTATGCCCTTTGTTCACGCTGCTTAATTCTGAATTGTGGCTGTTGTTGGCCACAATAATTTGGATTACGAATCTGCGTTTCTTATTTATCAAGGTTCATTCTTTTGAACATTTTTTCCATCTCACGAAGCCAAGGCGGTTCTGATGTAGACTCTTCCTTTATAGCCACTCTTTTCTCTGCTTTCAACCATGCTCTCTTATCATTCAGATTCGCCTCAACACTAAACGACAATCTTTTGCATATCTTCTAAGGTGGGCGGATCTCCGTCTCATAGTGAATAAGCCATTTCTAGATCAAAACCGTCTGGGAATTTAAGAAGTGCTAACTTTTTAGATGGTCTTAAGTCATCTGGAATTGCATTATACACTGCATTAAATCTGATAATATAATCCTGAATGGACTCACCAGGATTACGCTTGATGTTGGTATACTCTGAAGTGATTTGCAATGGATATTTCTTCATTTCCAATCGATCTAGAAACAAAGTCTGAAGTTCCTGTAGTGTGTTGATGCTCGTTTCCTGTAAAGCTCTGAACCATTTATGAACCTCTCCTCCGAAAGTCTAGGCAAACAATCTCATTGAAACATTTTTTGCATCAATTTCATGCATGTCCAAAAATTATGTCATTCGGACAATATGCTGCTGAGATGATATACTCTGTGGTGTGCCATCGAATATAGGAATCTTGCTCTGATAATCAGCAGGCATAGGATCCAAATTGGCTGGCAAAGCAAGGGGTGCAAATCTGGCAGCCATGGCTCTTGGTGGATTTGCAGTGGTCCTTGGAGATGTTGGGGGAGTAGGTGCAGCTGAGGTGTGAGGTGTATGAGGAGGTGTGTGCGGAGGAGATGCAGTTTTAGGCATAGAAATAGTGGATGAAGGAGAATTGATTGCAGACTTCTGATCAGAAATAATAGGTTGCACAAGAATGGTAGGAATGAAAGGTGGTTCAGTATGATCTCTAGAGGTGGATGTCGTAATGGATGATCCAATGGTAGCATATGTAGTTTCTAGAAAATCAATGATATTCGTAACCTCAATTGTAGTTCGGAGCTGTCTTAAAATGAAATTCTCAATAGAATTGTTAGACTTTTTGATTTGAAGAGCGGCAGCGAAATCAGGATTTGGGACTATAGAATCAAGAGAATTTTCAGACTTGGTTTTGAACAATGACAGTTCAAACTTCTCATCAAAAGCAAGTTCTTCAAGATATTCAAAAATTGCAGGACATGAATGGGATTTAATCACGGGAGTCGCAGAGCTTTCTTGACGAAGGAGTTTTCAAATCAAGTTTGGATTTTCGTAGACAGGGGGCGGATTAGGATTTGGATTAGCTCTAGTATGTCTTCTTGAAGCCAGAGTTTTGTCAAAAGATCAAAGGAATATAAGTAATTTAGCCTATCAACTTCTAGACTCAATCATCCAAAGGTCTAGAATGAACAAGTTTACTAGGGTGATTTGCAAATCAAGTGCTCACACGCTAACTGGAGATCGACTGAAGCATCGTTTATCTACTTCCGCTTATGCATGGCAAAAGCGTTTCGAAAGCTACCTGGCGTGACTTTAGACTCCGTCTAAGACTCATGAAACAAACACATCAACAAGCAAACCATTGAGATTTTCCTTCCCCAGTATGGTTTCCACTATGTTAGCACTCAAATCTACCTTAGGGTGAAATAAGGTAAAACTCAAGGCTACATCAAACCACGCTCAGCATTGTAGCTAGCCCTATGAGGACAGGGGAGTTCTCTCTCCAGGTGAATCTCGGCAAAAGGTAATCAATGAGGCTCGAGATGACTAAATTGTTAATTAATTTTAGGCTATGTATGAAGTATAAGGAGTTTGAAATTGATTTTTTGGGGTTTTTGTTGAATCTAAGGGAAAGGCAATTTTTGGGTGCGGGGATGAGACACAGTTTTTGCAGAGTTCTACTTGGGGCAAGGTAGGCAATTGTCTTGATGCTTTCAAAGAGAGTGAATGGCTAGATTTGACTAGCGAGAAGTTAAGGAGAGCAAGAAGCTTTCAAGGATTCTCCATAAACAGATGAAAACATGGAAAATCGAACAAACTTAAAGGCAGAGCATACAAATTATGGATTCTACCTTAACACTTCATTTGTTCAATTGCAGAAGATGAGAGAAGGAAAATGATACACGTAAACAACTTACAAATACTTAAAGAAGAACACCATCAACACATAAAGCCACATGGATCCCAAATAGTGCTGCAAAACCC
This sequence comes from Pinus taeda, assembly GCA_000404065.3. Classification (NCBI taxonomy): domain Eukaryota; kingdom Viridiplantae; phylum Streptophyta; class Pinopsida; order Pinales; family Pinaceae; genus Pinus; species Pinus taeda. Next base: position 16,943 of record APFE030719437.1, read on the forward strand.
TGGTCTTTCCTTTTCCAAAATTGCAGATAAAATATGTAGAATAGAGTGTCAAGCTTTTCCCAAGAGTCTAACCCTGAAAATGACTTAGAAAATACATAATATAGGTAAGCCAACCCATTCCCTTGCCTCTAGGGGTTGATCGCATCATCCTAGGAGATGTTTCAACCAACTCTAAAGAAAGCACTACAATCTTGGCAGTCAAAACAACTTGCATCTATAAGGTAGGAAACCAATTCATTCATTAAATTTTCACTCTTTGGTTAATGAATCTTCTAGAACAAGTAACTAAGTGTCAAAATTACATCATGTTTAATCAATTACATCAAGAGGAGTAAAAAATTACATCATGTTTAATCAATTACATCAAGAGGAGTAAAAAATTACATCACAAATCAAAACTGGTCAAACTAGCTACATTCCTGAGAAGAAAGATGAAAAATTGGCCAAAAAAAACTATGCGCCGCGCGCCTAAGCCCTATGCGCCGCGCGCCTTTCAACCTGATTTTGGGGCACTTCCCGACATCCAAATAAATATCACAATAGCTGGTTGGAAAGCACTAGATGTCTGCTATCCAGCCCAAGTGGAACTTTTCAATTTGGAGCTCATTTGCCCCCTCAAAATGTCATTCTCTCGAAAGTACTTCATGCTGGTGCAAAAGGTGCCAGAAAGGTGATTTTCATGGTGTTTTTGGGCCTTTTGATCACCTAGAACTTGATGGAATGCTTTGGCAATAGCTAAGCATGCATAACTTACGATGAAAAACCTGAAAATGTAAAGTGTTCCTCCAGCAAGTGGCCCAATCTTAAGCGTGCATGTTGACGTGCTACACGTTGAACCAAAAAACCTGTTTTTAGGACAATATTTTCAAAATGTCAAAAATTTCTCCGAATTTGCTCAAATTCAAAGTGAAGACACTCCATCATGTATTGTGCCTCACCAATGAAGCCTCGGCCAAAATTTGGAGTGGATCGGGCTTTTTTCTCCGTTTTAGTGCTTTTCTCAATCGCCTCTTTAGAATCTTCATTTTTGCTTTGCAGACATGCATACGAGCCCAATAATGAGTTTTCATATGACGAAGCATGGCTTTGTCTGTGTTTGCCTTTGCCAAAAATTTCTCCATATGAGTGTTCACACGGATGAGCATAGACTCTCGATCAATCGGTGTCATATCACCGGGTCTCTTTCGGGCCAATTCTTGATCCTCACGGATTTGCCGCAGCTCGTAAAGTGTATGTTCATCCTATAGCTGTTTGTTATGCTGCTCCAAGTATTTTATCACCCACTTAGCCATCTGCAATTTCTTTTGCAACGAGTCGTTCTCAGCGTTTTTCTCCCGGATGATCTCCTTTAGCTCTGAGCTAGGAGAGCTCGCACCAACATCAATGATAGTGAAATCTGTGTCCCGGCCTCCTGAAGGACCCTCATCATGCATAGGCCTCTTGCCCCTGTCCTGGATATGTACCTGTGCTGAAGAAGAAGGCGAGACCCCTTCCACATGATGTGAAGATAATACTCGCTCTGCTAATGGAGTCAACGAGACCCCTTCCACCCCGGGTGGAGATAGTACTCATCGTGTAGATGCAAATAAGGCCCTGTGGCCTCGCTGGTATGTCACATACGGTGGAGCACTTATATGCTCGGTCTCAAAAATGCTGGCTGGTGTGAAGGTGCTCCCTCATCATGAACTATCTCGGGAAGCGGCTGTGGCGCTCAGAAGAAGTCATGGGAGATGAAATCCTCCCAAGTAATGCCCTGCTGTGTCAACTGATGTATCACTATGATTTTGATAAGTGCGTAATGTTATACACTTCTATGCTGCTATGATGGGGTCTTCCTTTGTACTAAAGTCACCATCCTCTCTATGTTGCGACACATGAAATATGGAATGTTCATCATACGTACCCTCGTGAAACGCATCAACAAACGGACATGGTACGCATAGAGACGCGAGAATCTGCCCTCGCAACTGAAACACCGAATGATGAGTTTCATCAATGGTGCAAACTCATCCCTTAGGAATCTGAAAGGAAAAAATGTGCTCCAGTGTCTCATATACCCATGTTTGATGTATGGCTCATAGTAGAATTTGTCTAATTGCTAGCGTTTGCTCCATTCCTCTCCTACATTTGGTATCCCGGTGGCCTAAGCAATAGTCTCTGGCGACAAGGTAAAATTTGATCCAGCGAGGTTTACATGGCCATCATGTAAATGTAGAACAAATAAACGAACTAGTTCACGATGATGTTGGGTTTATGAGATCATCTCACAGTATTGGAAACATGATCGACGCTGAAAACAATCCATTGGAAGTGGGCAAGCCTGCAATTGAGCCAAAGAAGTAGGTTCCTCCCTGACATGCTGACCACCTTTGCCACTTTTGTGATACCTCCGTGGCACATTAACCTCAGCTGTAGAATCACTGTCATATTCCTACTCATAGACTGAATCCGTCTCTAACATGATTTTCAAAACAAGATAGCTGGAATATATATGCTGATATATAAAACTGTGTGTACAATTGAATGCAAACTGCTCTTTTCTCTAACAATGTTGTGACCAAGGGGAAACAAATGCACAAGGGAATATTAGGAAAGGGAAAACACTAGGGAATTAGGGACTTTGGAATAAAATGTAATTAGGGAAGGACTGGGAAATGTAAATATTGGATTGGGGTTTGGGGATATTAGGTAGGATTAATGTGTTTTTAATAGAGGTGGGGGACTAGGATTTCAGGGATTGTAGTGTAGGATTAATGAGGGAATTAATGGGGAAGTATGATGGGTGAATTTCGGAATGAGGGACAAAGGGAAATGGGGAAAAATACAACCTTGGTTACACATTGTTTTCAAACCCTACAACACTTTTTATATTGACAAAAGGAGGGCTTCCAAACTTGGATCTCTATGACAAACATTCACGAACCTATCACATTCACCATTAAAAACCAAGCAAAGGCAATGGAGGCGAGCCTACCTGACAATTTTATGTGAGGAGGAGGCGGTTTGATTTGCTTTCAAACTAGTTTCAAGCTCCAAACTGTAAGCGCCACACGCCTTGCCCAGTGGGCCGCGCACTCCTCATGCGCTACGCACTTGTAAATTAACACTGGTGCTTTGTTCCCAGTGCGCCGTGCGCAGCCAATGCGTCACGCACCTAACCCAATGCGTCGCGCGCCTGAAAATTGCTCCGACCTCCACTCAAACTCACAAATTTGCCTTGGAACGATTTTCTCCACTCTTAGCATGTACAATGATTTCAAATTTCATTGAAATATCTTTATAAAGACTCCAATTTGATTTTTGCTTGGTCCATAACCTACTTTGTAATGTTTTGTCTTTCACAATTTTTCAGGATTAGTAGGCTTCTGACTTTTTGGTTTCCTCCTTAAATTTGGTTGAAATAATGATTTTCTTTGACAATTTTTTGCAGGGATAGCTCTGATATAATCTGGCAAGGGAGACCAAGGCTGCGCCTGGACAATTCAAGAACTGAAATTTTTGAAAATTTATTACAAAAAATGAAATGTTGACTTATCTTCAAAACAATGTTTTGAAGGGAAGACCTAATATATCCGTATAATTATAAAAATCTTTGAGATAACCACCTATCGAGGACCTCCCTCTAGCCTGGTAGCTTTATTAGACTTTGCAAAACCAAATTGACTTAACCCTAGACCTAATGACTGAGAACACTTGTCATGACCTAGAAATATGACCTTTCAAGACTTGATTTTTATGAACAGACCTGAACCAGCAGTGCCAAACACGAGGGGAATGAGTAACACAAACCATTCCGTCAGAGTTATGGCATGCCTAACGAAATGAAACTGATCGAAACTGATGGGACACCTAAACATGAAATGTAAAAAAGAGTTTTGATCTCTGACGGAGGGATAACTAGACCGACTCTAACAAAAGCTACCATTAATCACGTTTCAGTAATATAATGCAAGCATTATAGGATTCTTGTGCCATTTACATTGGTGAAGTGCATCTTTCTCTGTAAAATGTTTTCCTTGTTTTTTCACATATGTTTCTATATCTAAATTATTCTAAGAAGAGTATGAACATAATTTGTTTAAAAGTACACTCTTTATCTAAATTATAAATAATTTCTATGCTTTCTACGGAAAATAAAACTAGAATTCTTAATTTCTCTATTTATTAATTGGATTTATTAATGTTTTTCTACTCCTCCATACCATAGATTTAAAGGATCCAGTGAACTTGCCTACTGTTCCCTATAAGTTTAGCCCGTAAACTCTATGTTTGATCAACCTAAACCAATGATTCCATTTCCCAATGACCTAATTCCACTATCTCAACCCAAAAACACAAAAGAACCAAACCTGAGCATGATGAATAGCCTAATATCATAAAAGAACCAAAGCTAAATCATAAAGAGAGATCTGTCCCTAAAACTGGAAGGGTTGCATTCCTAGTTTCCATAGTGGTTCTAAGGTTACCTATGTAATTTACTCTGCAACTTCAAAAAATATAGAGTGATAACGTAGTGCTGTGATGTAATTTTTGACGTCTATTGTGGTCACTTCGATAGACCTAGTACTATTTACAAGAGAGGTTGTCTTCTAGAGGAGAAAGAAATAAATAATTATGTAACACCTCCTCCTCCTAGGTCCACCCAAGAAAGCATCCATCTAGGGATCTGATGGAACATATCAAAAAAACTCATCCACACCTACAAAAACACCCTCAGGAGACATGTCAGCCACCTAGACATCCTGTCCATAAGTCCCACTGATGATTTAATACTTTTAACCCATTGTCACTCTCATTTTATCAGCATGAAAGTGTCCAACAACCCAAAGTCACTCTCAGAGGGCTATGTGCTAGCCACTGTGGACTTTTCTCAACAGACGTGCCAACAACCCTGGTATTTGACCCACATTTCGAGCCAAGAACCTTGGCCTCTGCCCACAACATGATACAACCTTTAGAATCCATCAAAGACATGATAGCAATGATGATAAATAAAAAATCAACCTCGGGACTAAGCATGAGTATCCCCAACTGGGACTAAAATTATCTCAAACACTTGGCATCAATGCAACCTATAGGTCTAGGATACAAGACAGAGTGTAAATTACTAAAATAACTTATGAAATGTAATAAGAAGGATCACTTCCTTCTCCATTGAACTATTATATCATAAATTAGGTCTTGCATCCATCCATTTAGCAATTACAAGTAAATACATGAAATAACGATGAGATGAACCAATCATTTAACCATTCTTATAACCAACCTAAAACCATATAAATATAAGAGATATGGAAACCTTTAAATCCACGTATAAGCAAGTGCAAAAGTAAGAGAACTTATCTTTTATTAAGCATAGGCAGATCCGACTAGATTTGGGACTTCCACATACCATCTGATCATAGACATGGCTTAACAAAATCTCTCTTTTAGCGAGTCACCCTAATGCCATATTCCAGGCATGAATGTGGGATCTGATAGAAAACCAATCCAAGAAGAACCAAGGGAATCAAGATATTAGAAAACCTCCAACCTCATCAAACTATGATCAGACAAAAACTAGTTGTTCGATCACAACAAAATCGAACATAGAATGCCATCCGAAATCCATCACTATCCTTAAAGAATTTTCATCTCCTTCTCTCTCAATCTTTACACAATCCAATCCTGGATCATTGAGCCCTAAACTAAGAGCAGTCTCTTAGTCTTTATTGCAATCGAAACCCAGATGAGTAGACCCTAAACTGAGACTTCTCCCTCAGGCTTTACCGTGCATCCCACAAAAAATCAGTCAAGGGATTCCTAGAACATTGGGAATGAACCTTGAGACCACCTTTGCCCGAGATTTCAAAATCCATTTAGCAAACCAAAGCTCAAAACTAAGATAAACATCCAAACATACCATGTGTTGAACAGGTAAATCCCCTCTGCGGACAGAGGCGATCCCACTAGCCCAAAACGGGTCTAGCAACAATCAATCAATGCTAATCTGCAAGTTCCTAATTGCAATTAACAAGTGGGTAATGAACACCTACTTGGATTCCAGCGCTATTTGTTTGATGAAGAGATGCCGCTCTCACTCCTTCGCTCTGGTCAGTCACAATCCTCCACTATCCTCGTCGATGGACACATGCACATGCAAAGAGAGAACAAACACAAGCGTGAAATCTAGTAAAAGCAACTATACATCAGTCAGAAAGGATGTAATTCACATTAACCATTTATAAGACAAATGAGAATGGAACCATAACAGTAGTCATCTATATTTTATTAATGAATAATAGGCAGAGAAAGATACAACCAAGGTTCTGACGTTGAACCTATTCTCTGGCTGGGCGAGCAGCTATGTATGCCTTGCAATAGACCTTCTCTCTCTCAGGATTCCGGCAGCATAACCTCCCTCTGCTTCAAGACTCTTACTATCACT
>APFE030719451.1:0-21523 GCA_000404065.3 Pinus taeda
GAAAAAAGAGGGGTTACATTAAAAACCCTAAATCTCATTCCAAAACAAAAAATGGAAACCAACAAGGAAATATTTCCTAAGACTTTTATTAAATGTGTTAGTACACTATTTCAAATCAAAGGATCACTGGCAGGAAGAGATATTATAATCTCTATCAATCCCACTGACGATAGTAATTACGTTAGTACTAAATGTGCTAACCAACTAGTAATTCCCAAATCGACTATAATCGGAAAAAAATTGTTGGCACAAGTAACAAACAATATGACATAAACAATCTACAATTAAGTATTGAGGATTATACTTTTATCTCTCAATTCACCGTGAAGACCTAATTTTTTGGCGATAATGACATTGTTTTGGTCTCTTCTGGATGGAAACTCTAGGGTCCTTTATTCTAAATACGAAAAAAAAGTTTTTTACCTTTTCCCACAAAAAGAAAAAAAAACACTACAAGATGTTACTTTGAAGCCAGATTCAATGACCCCAGAAGAGACGCAAGAAATCTCAAAAGTAATTCTTTAAGAAAGTAAAAAAATGATACAAAAACTTTTATTAAATGTGTTAGTACACTATTTCAAATCAAAGGATCACTGGCAGGAAGAGATATTATAATCTTTATCAATCCCATTGACGATAGTAATTACGTTAGTACTAAATGTGCTAACCAACTAGTAATTCCCAAATCGACTATAATCGGAAAAAAATTGTTGGCACAAGTAACAAACAATACGACATAAACAATCTACAATCAAGTATTGAGGATTATACTTTTATCTCTCAATTCACCGTGAAGACCTAATTTTTTGGCGATAATGACATTGTTTTGGTCTCACCATGGATGGAAACTCTAGGGTCCTTTATTCTAAATACGAAAAAGAAGTTTTTTACCTTTTCCCACAAAAAGAAAAAAAAAAAAAAACACTACAAGATGTTACTTTGAAGCCAGATTCAATGATGCCAGAAGAGACATAAGAAATCTCAAAAGTAATTATTTAAGAAAGTAAAAAAACGATAAAAAAATGCAAAAGGAAGTTGACAAAATCCCCACTGACAAAAGTGAAGAAGTCACTCGGCTGAAAAACCATAGTGAAAAATTATTAACACAAATCAAGAAGCTTAAAAAGGACAAAAAGTCATTAACAGACAAGTTAGAACAACTTGCTTAAGAAGTATCAAAGTCTCTAGTCGTAGCAGTCCAAGTTGAAGATAAGGGAGCAGATACCAATCTAGTGAATTCACAACTCAAGAAGAAGACAAGCAAGTTGAAGAAAATACACACTTAGATATTGTAGTTCAGATAATGAACATCCCAAGTGAAGGTTTGGTAACGAACTCAACAACATCCTCACAAGAAGAAAATCAAAAAAATTCCTCACACCTAATAAGGGAAAGTCAAACCAAAAAAGTTCCCTATCAACATCCGAATCATGAGAGTAGACAACTCAACCAAGCTACATATCGGGACCATTCAGAACAGAAACAACAAACTGATGTTCCAGAGAATAGTGATGTAACCTAAATCCAATCCTATGATGACAATTTGTTACAAAATTCTAGTGATCAGTATGTTACTCAGAAGATTAATCTAGGATGGTATGATCCTTTCTCAGTGTGACATTTTTGTTTGTCACTTAGAAGATCATATCAACTTGTATCGACGAAGATCACTGTTCAGAGACGAAAAGACATTCAAAATCGAAAAGCCTTTTTCATTGACAAGCTTTGAGGACAAAGCATTTTGAGGAGGAAGGCAATGTTATGAATAAATATATAGGAAATAATGTAAAATAATGTAAATGATAATAATCATAAATAATGATTAGTTAATTAGTAATTAGGTTGAAGAGTCATGTCTAAATGTGACATGGCTCTCCATGAAGAGACACATGCTTGGTATATAAGCAAGCCTCTCACTCTCATTATATCATCATAATGAGAGGCTTGCTTATATACCAAGCAGGTCCCTTCATGGGAGTCATGTCGCATTTAAACATGACTCTTCAACAATTACTAATTAACTAATCATTATTTATGATTATTATTATTTACATTATTTTACATTATTTCCTATATATTTATTCATAACATTGCTTTCCTCCTCAAAAAGCTGTGTCTTCAAAGCTTGTCGATGAAAAAGGCTTGATCTCTTTTTTAGTTTCGAATGTCTTTTCGTCTCTGAACAATGATCTTCGTCGATACAAGTGCTTCAATGCAATAAAGAGAACACAATTATTTTTTTATACCCTGCTGCATGGGTTTCATGAGCAAGAGGTTTATTTATTAGTGGCTTCCATTGAGAGCCTTAGGATTTATTGATATGTCAAAGAGTCAAGTCATGTGTGAAGCAACTCTTCTTGAGCATGAGAAAAATATATTTGAGTCATAAACAATGTCAAGTAGCCCTCCAAATGACAAGCATAGTCCTCCTCACCATGTCGGCCAACAAAACGAATTAAATGCAGTCATGTCGGCTCACCTATGGAGACACACTTATTCAACAACACAAGTCTGCGTATTATGAAGACGAAACCACTATATATACCCAGTTAGGGTCTGCGCAAAAGAACAGAAAAAACTCAGATTCCTCTGTAATTTTTTGGATGGTACAATGAGTATAGGATCTCAGATACCAATGATGATCTCGGTGGACAGTGTAACCTTTCGGTGGTATCAGTCTTGGCATAAATATAACAATGAAGCTCTCGGTGCAACTAGAACACAGTCACAAGATCTTAGTATAGGAAGAAGACACAGTTAGAATCTCGGTGATGAAGATGATCTTAGGATCCCACAGTGGTACACACAACCTCGACATAATTATGATGAAATGATTTCATAGTGAGGATATCACTATCTCGACATACTAAATGAAGTCACAGTCTTGACATACGTATAAGAAGAATCACAGTGTTCCCAATGTGATACACTTTGTCTCAACATATTTGTGACAAGAAGAAGCTCGGTGATCACACAGTAATGCACTCTCGGCATATTGAACGCAATCATGATCTCGGTCTCAATATCAGTGAAGGTGCAACTGTAATAACTTCTGTGGTGCAATAAGGATTGCCTCAGTGAAGCAACAGTGATGATGAAGAACTCAGCTGTGACAAAGAAGATGATTGATGTCTTGGTCTTGGAGTGGCATCATAGGTCAAGGGTCATGGTCTTGGTATTCATCAATTAGAATCTTTATAAGAAGAATTTTTGTGCGGGTTTCCTCTCCAAGAGGGAGAGGTTTTGGCCCTGGCAGAAAGCCAACATCTTGTGTTCTTGTCTCTTTGTTTTGGTAGCTATTTGATGAACTAAAGAAGGCACACTCTAATAATAACAAGTGAAGATTGAAATAAGAAGAAAAGATTAAAGAGACTTCACAAGTAGTTGTCATGACTAGAAGAATCTCATTAACTCTAATTGCCCTAGATTGTTCAACACATGACCCTACTAAAAGTGTACACTTCACTCAAGCAAAATCATTGATTAGGATGTTAAGCTTCTTCTATCTTATTTTAATGCTTAGAGGGTGATCTCGATGAGGAGGATCCCAATATAGGCAATGATTTTGATGTTATGTAGCTATTTGTTGTAGCATGATTTTCTTTGGATTTCAGAGGCCATTTAGAGCCTCTCTATTGATCTTTTTTGATTCAGAGATGGCTTGCACTTGATGATTTTTTTGGCTATATGCACCCTTGCTATATTCATGAGAAATTTTGCATATTTGTGTATAATAATTTGGATTCATATGGATGCACATGAATTATATGTTCTTTTCAAAATTTGAATATTTTATGTATTTTTTGGTCGACCAATCTTTTCGTCCAATTGAGGATGTTGTGACCATTTTCCAGCAAGCAAACAAGGGGAAATTTGTTGTTTTCATTGCCATGATTCATCTCATGAGATACACTTATTTTTATTTTGATATGATTTTGTATCATTCTATTAGATCTTATGACTTAGGACAAATATCATATTTCAATATCGATGTTTGATGTATCACTTGACATCTTATACATCTTATATATTGATTTTATTTTCATATTTATGTAGTAAAGTGTTTGTTTGATGTTGATGTTGTTTTATAAGTTAAAACATTGAGAAAAACTGATTATTTTTGTATTTTTAAAGTTTCCCCGATAATTTCTGATATTTCCCCGATATTGCCGATAATTTAAATTTTGGATCCCCGACGATAAATTGCCATTAACGATAAATGTAACATTGCTATTAATTCCCACTTTTAAGAAGTGGTTGTGAGAAGTTGTCTCGAGCTACTACTTGCACATTCACACATATCTTGTGCTAGAAGCTCTTGCTTGAGCTGTATTTCTCAACAACATTTTGGTGGAAGCACTTCTTCATCCTTTGATTGATCTCATGTTCTCATGTTGTGTTGAAATTCCTAATGCAACTTCTAGATCTTTTGATGGTATCATCAGCTGGTACTGTTATCAAACAAGAATAATTATTAATGTGCCCAAAGGAAAGTTGGTCTTATTTATTCTAGACCCACTCAAAAGGTATCAATTAATTAAGGCATTGATTTACACTTAGGTGGAAGCACTTGCTCATCCTTCGATTGATCTTAGGTCCTCATGCTCTGTGGAGAATCCCAATCCAACTTGTAGCTCTTTTGATGCTAACATCAAACATGAGTAATCAAGAAGTGCACATTTACTAGTTCTTGTGCAGTAGGAAATGTGCACTTTCTCTAACAGTGGATAACACCAAAGAGAATATTGTTGGATTTTCCTTTGATACCCTCCTAATGATTAATTATCCAATTCATGAACTGAGATAAGAGCATGCAAAGAGCATACACTAAAGGGTATCCTCATTTTACTAATTTGAAAAGTTGAAATTTTTGTAAGCAACAACCACTATTTGTTATGCAAGCAAAAACAATTGCAATTGAGATATTTGCCATTGTCATGTAGGTTTGGGTCCAAAGTTGCTAACTCATTCAAAATGAACAATTATTCGACCTTGTTGTATATGTTTTTGAATTTGATTTTATGAAAAAAAATCATTGGTTTGTGGCTTTGGCCAATATACCTTCTTAGACCACATTGACATTGTCCTAATATATATTTGTTACTTATTAAACTAGTTTGTTTGAGTTGGGCAATTTCGAGCATTATGTACTCTAACTGCAACATTGTTTTTTTTTCTTAACTAGAATGTTGTAGGAGACATTGAATAGAGTATTGGGTCTCAATCTAGCGATTACCTAAGGATTCCAAATTTGGAAATAAATATGATATTTCGTTAGGTGATACTTTTCTTTGAGGGATTAATATAAACCTCAAAGAATGCTAAACCCCTGTATCTTAAGTTTCTTTCTAGAGTTAATGAGGGAAATTGTTATTGTAACTTTTACACACACAAGCATGTACATGGGCACACATAAGAATGAGAAAGAATGGATTGATTTATTATTAGGTGATGCATGTTTCATTACATGATAGAAGAGTACATTACATTACTCCCAAATACCTAACCATTCAATGATGATATTTAATAACTCATTATTACATCACTCTATTACTAAACTTTATTAGGCCAAAGTCTCGATTATGAAGTCTAAGTTCTAATTATGACCATTATAATTAACACCCTCCCATAATGGTCATATCACATGCTCGTTGAAATGCAAAATACAAAAGCTTTGGACAAGTACGATGTTTGTAGCACACTCCAAAATATATTATCCAATTGGTGACTCAAAGTGAACTATAATGTTGACCATTGACTCATGAATAAGACGGTCACCATTGGTGGCTGAATAGTCAACCTTTCCACTATTGACATGGAAGTTGGCTTTATTCACCAAACTCAGCTACTTCACATCTTGGTGGTCAAATATCAAGATTTTGTTGTTGCTTACTTAAGGAAGCACCATATCTTTTTATTACTTATATTCTCCCTCCCCAAGGGTCTTCTTTTGAGTAATTACAAGAAATAATGCATAATTACTGATGGGAGTGTGGTCTGGTGGCAAGGAGCGAGGTGATTGGGCTTGTATGAATGCATTAACTTGTTAAACCCCTTGAGCAAGTGTGGGTGAGGTCAGATGCAAGTCTTGGGTGACTTTGATGACATAGATATGGCCTTTCTAGTGCGACAACTTAGTCAAAGAGTATAAGAAGTATTTCTGAAAAAAAAAATCATAATATGCCTATTGCATGCCTTTTATTCTTTGTTGATTTGGAATTTCTTTAGCAACAACATGATATAGTTCATTTGTTGAGTTTTGTCTCACCGGACACTATTGCTACACAAGCTAGCAAGCCTAGCAAATAGGCTAAAGCTAGAGGGCACAACAACAATTTGGGGCAAAGTTCCACCGTCAACACAACCTATGCCCCCTTCTCTTCTCAGATTTTCACTGACGGGAGGAGTCCCAGTGTGAAGGAAATCACCTAGGATAATAAGATCAATTATGAGGGCTATAGTGATTTCCAAGGCCCATTCAAAGGAGAGGCTCAATATGAGGCTCACTTGCTTGTATGAAGCTTGATGGCTCTCCAAGAAGGACCTAGAGGAGTGAGGATCAAATATAGGGATTTATGATATGGCAATAAGGTTAAGTGTACTTAGAATGAAGATCCTTGAAGTGGAATAAGAACTCTAAATACGCTCTTTGAAATGAGCAATTGCTTCCAAGAAATGTGTTGCTAGAATTGAGAGCCCTGGGTTGGGTCCACATGAGACCTAGGTTTTATGATTTATCATGAAAAGGAAACCTCGAAGGAGAACCATAGGTCAAGCTAGGACAAAGAAAGGGTTAAAATGATCAAGCTTTTACTAGGAGATAACCCTCAAGAAATCCTTTCACTATGATGTTCAAGATTATCTTTCAATATCTGAGCTAGGGCTTGGTTTTTTGACAAATGAACTGTTGAAATTTCATGAAACCTTGAAGATCTCTAGGAAGGACACCAACACAGATGGTTATCCAAGCAGAATCATAATATCATCCCCCTAAAGAAATTCGCTTGATGCCCTAGCAAGGCCATTTAATTGAGAGACTAAAATTTTTGGAGGAGAAAAAGGAAGGGGAAAGAACGATGACCATCAATCTTGCTCGCACCAGTGCCTTATTCTTGGGTTATGGAGTCTATGATGATAAAAGATTTGCCAAAATGTTCCTTCAAGGAGGCTGAAAACTGATGCCCTGACATACATTCTTCAACAATTACCTACTAAGTTTCTATGGCTTTTCATGGAACAACAACTGAGTCCCATCCACTAGGAACATATGTCTAATATCATGAAATGAGTAACATATGCAATTTGTAATTAAACAATACTTCACAATGATATTCAATAAATTTGGGCACACAATATCTAGTTAATTGCCATAATTCCACACGTTAGACCTTATGTAAAAGAAAATTTCCACAATATAACACTTACAAGATGATAATAAATATATCCAACCATAGAAAGACAAGTGGCTCCAAGATAGGACGGAATTTTAGTCTCCAAAGATATCGAAATGCATCAATAGAATCTCCAAGTAGCATCCAAGAAAAAAGTACGAAATTCTTTCAAGAGAGAAGTTCCAAGTGATGATGATCCAATACCAAATGAGGCCTATTTTATTTGTATGAGTCTCCTCAAGTTTGATTTAAGCCCCTAATAATATTTTAATGTGCAATTACATCTCCTTTGGTGACAAGCCCACCAAATAGCTACTAAAGTGAATGATAAGGCATGCCAAGAGCGCTGAAATAGTGCAAAATGGAATAAGAAGGGTCATTGTCCTCTAAGTGCGATGGTGAAGAGGAGGGCTCCATAAATGATAATCAAGGAGGTGGCCCCTTGATTTCCAAGCAAAACATCACATGGTGCTCCCAAGTGGTTGTGGGGCACAATCAATGATCTCATGGGTCTCCAGTGGCTCAATAGCAAGTCGATGCTCCATTAGTGAGGGCTAGAAGATGATACATGCCCTCCCATGTCTCTTCAAATGAGACAAAACCTCATCTGGGCCTTGGATCAACTGCCAAGTGTCATGTGCAAATGTGAGGCTGGCTGGATAATCAAGGAGGTGGCCCCTTGATTTCCAAGCAAAACATCACATGGTGCTCCCAAGTGGTTGTGGGGCACAATCAATGATCTCATGGGTCTCCAGTGGCTCAATAGCAAGTCGATGCTCCATTAGTGAGGGCTAGAAGATGATACATGCCCTCCCATGTCTCTTCAAATGAGACAAAACCTCATCTGGGCCTTGGATCAACTGCCAAGTGTCATGTGCAAATGTGAGGCTGGCTGGGCAATGTGGTCCAGGTGCACCATCATCTTTGTATGGCTGGGGCATAGACAAGTAATGTGTGGTGCTAAAGAAGCCCATGGCGTGGCAATCAATGCTTTGCAATGGTGGAGGTCCATGGCTCTCAACGCTCACCCTACAAGTGCCATTATGACCCTCTGGAGGGCTTGGATCCTGTATAGGGAGGCCAAGTCCAAGATGGAGACCCACCTGCAATCCTGTATAAGATCCAATGCGATCCTCACCTTCCAGTACAACAATTCATTAGTGCAATTGAGTAAATAAGCTTGCTAATTAGGGGCAAAAGTGGACACTTCATAGTGGCATGCCCTTCCAAATGGGCTTTAGAAAGTACAGGTGTTTCCTTGCTTAAAGAGACGTTAATAAAGGACCCTATTAAGTGGTTTCAACCTCTAAGGGAGAGGCAAGTCCATGGTACATTTGTCAAATGGCAAGTGTCATGTGAAATAATGATGGAACAGAGTGGGGGTGAGAGGGAAGGATCCAAGCCACATGTCGTGGTACAAGGGTAACTATGATGAAGGTGTTGAGAAATCAATGCTAGTAGGATTAGGGTTAGATTTCTCTTTCTTGATAATTACTTGTGAATTATGTTGGCTTCTTTTACTTATTTGTTATATTATCTTTTATCAAACAATTACCAAATTATATGTGCATGAAGATCACAAAAAACACAAGACACAAGATGTAGGCACTCTGCCAAGGAAAAACCCCTATCTAGGGAAAAACCTAATAAAAATGTCTTCCTTCAATAGTTTTCCTTGAGACTCTTCGACAAAGAATTCTACTCCCTCTGACCATGGGTTGCATTCAACTTCTTCCATCCAGTGACATGAATTTTCTTTTCCTTCTATCAATGTTCTTTTAAGAACCATACTGTTCGTAATTCCTTTTCTAGCTTCCCTAATGTCTACCTTATGAATTCAAAGGAGACCTTATTCAACGACTTTACTAATCTATGAGGACTAAGACTATCCTCCTCATTCTATGCAAGGACCTTTTTCATGAGAACTATGACTATCCTCCAATATTTCTATTTCCTTGCAAAACAAAGTCATTAAACCAAAAACATGAAAGATACTTACTTGGCATGTGAAGAGGAGATCTTCACCTTGATGCTTCCTTTGCTTGAGCTGCCCATCATGAACCACTAGTATCCTTTTACCAAAACTTCTTTGCAGACCGTCTAGCATCATGACATTTGTGATCTTGACATCACCGAAACTGCTTTATGTTCTTGAGATCATCTTGACTTCCAATTCAGCTTCAAGGTGCGTTTGACTCCCACATTTGAAAACATTGTTGACATGCTAGTGATATTGTTGTCCCACAAGTGGACTATATCACACTCAACATTCCTAGGAGTGCATCAACAAACCCCTATATCGATCATTATCCAAACAATGATAGTGATATAGGAGGACTCGTGCTGATCCGAGCACTATGCTATTGAGATCATGTTTATAGACGAGATCCAAGATTGTGACAAGTATATTGTTATGACATTGTACCGAGACAGTGGTATCTATGAGCACCGTACATACGAGTTGTGTAGAGAGACACTGTGTTGTGAGCCCGAACTTGTCACCGAATTCATGACTGTGTTTTTATTGAGATCATCATTTGCTGTACCACCAAGATCTTGATTGCTGTTTCATCTCGAGGTCTTCATCAACTAGATCTTCAAGTTGAGATATGTATTGGAGATTTTGATCCATCGAGATCATGACTGTCTCATCATCGACTTTACCGAGATCATAACCTATGTTAGGATGATGATTGTACCTTGACCGAGAATGTAATTGTGATCACCAAAATCTTACTTATCATGGCTGTGCAAAGAATATATATATATATACTGTAGTGGTACTGAGTTTCTTACTGAGACTGTGTGCTCCTGGGATCTTCAAGACCATTATTTTTATGCCAAGAAATTATCAAAACAGAGATACCAAGATGACACGTAAATCTATTAGTTTTTCTTCCATCATGATCATGCCGAAAATATTTACTTAGTGATTGCATTGAAGACTTCGATTATGAGGAGATTGAGACACTAATTGTGT
This sequence comes from Pinus taeda, assembly GCA_000404065.3. Lineage (NCBI taxonomy): Eukaryota > Viridiplantae > Streptophyta > Pinopsida > Pinales > Pinaceae > Pinus > Pinus taeda. The sequence goes on from APFE030719451.1 coordinate 10,372, forward strand.
TGATGCCAAGACATGTTCAACTGAGAAAGAAATATAAGAGTGTCGAATAGGTATCCTCTTCTTTACCGAGACAAGTATTCACCAAATTATATATCGGATATTTAATTCACTAAGCCATCAAGACTGAAGAGGAGTTGAATAATGTCACTGTTCCGTGTCAACCGAGAGCATGTCCATCCGAAATTTCAAGTGACTGAGGTTCTGTTTTACTATGATGACTCTTGATGATGATGAAGAGACACAAGATTTTGTTGTTTGGAATATTTCTTGTTGTAGACTTTTTCCTCCATTGTCTCTTTTTTGCCCTTTCTTAGATTACAACCATAGCTCTAATACCATGTTGAAGAATCTAAGGCATTGATTTCATGAGATTATTCTTAGCATGATAACTATTAATGTTTAGATTATTAGCATATTCTTTAACGTTAGTGTGTCTTCTTTAGTTCATTAAATAGTTATCATAACAAAGAGACAAGAACACAAGATGTTGGCTTTATGTCATGGTCAAAACCTCTCCCTCTTTGAGAGGAAAACCTGCACAAAAAAATATTCTTATGGAGATTCCAATTGACGAACACCAAGACCAAGGCCCTTGACTAAATGAGCCCCTCCAAGACCAAGACGTCGGTCCTCTTCTTCATACTGCTAAGATCATCATCATTGTTGTACCATGGAAACATTCATTATTGTTGCAACATCGCTAAGAATATTGCTGAGCTTCCACTGATAGACTCATCATAGTTATGAGCTTCATTATTGTTGAATCATTACAGAGATCATAGAGATCCCCTTCATTTCGAATACACTAAGACTATGAGGTAGTGATCATCAAGATAGTGACCGTGTCTATTATATATGTAAGCCGAGACAAAGTTTGATATAGATCCTTCTTGTCGAGGGTGTGGACACTTGTGACTACATTTATCAAAGCACTGAGATTTGTATCATCTCTTTTCACCGAGGAGTAGACTGCATTAGAAATGCACCGAAACATTTTCTAAGGAGGAGATTGAAATTTCTTGTGAGGTTTCAGATGTGACAAGATAATATCCTTACTGTATCCATATAAGAGTGTATTCCTTCAAAATATGCAAGGTTACATACCTTTTACCCATCCGATCTTCTTCAGAGATATGTGAGATTCTCTTCTACACTTTTGCAGTGACTCTAGCTACCTATTATATGTGTTATTTCTTGATATCAATCCGGCATTACTAAGTGAACTAATGTGTCTCCTTTGCAAGCTGACGTGACTTTTATTTAAATTCATTTTGCTGGCCGACATGACTGTGTTTTTTTTCATCGTTTTTTCTTGCCTGTCTTCAAGAGGATTGTGTTGGTCTTGGATGGTTGTTCTTAGACATTCGATTGACCCATATACATTACATGAAGGCTCAAAAATAGATCCTTATATATGACTTTGACTCTTTGAATTTTTTAGACCTATGAAATGAGCAAGAAACTCATTCATTTAATTTACAAAAATAATATTTATTTTTCTTGACAAGTACAGAGATCAAAATTACATTTGTAGATACCGAACCTAGTTACACTCTTCTTCAACAATTATTTTATCTTTAAATATGCATACTAACCATGATTTGATGTTTTAGATGGTTTCACATCAACATGCTTATTGCAAATAAATCAAGGTGATGGGTAAATGTATTTAATTGCATTTTGGTTGGCTAACAGTTATGTGTGTGTAACAACGCATAAGCAAACACCAAGGAAAAACAAGAGAGAAAAAAGGATAAGTAGTTGGATGGAGCAGTATGGCACAAATAGATACTATCATGATAAAGAAGAAAATTTAGTTAGGAAAAGGAAAGAAGAAGACTCTTGTTGCGCCTCCAAAATGTCATCCACTTTCACCTTCATTTCCATCATTTTATCCTCATTCAGTAACTCTATAGCCCCATAACCTTACATTAAGTAACCATTTTCATCATCATATGGGTTTAACATTAATATTTTTCCAAGTCATTAATTTTAAGTATTTTAATTGAATTTGTGATTAAATGTTAGGAAATTAACATATTTTCATATATATCTAAAAGTGTTATGAGTTTTGTGATATTGTAGGCCTACTTGGAGGTTCTAGAAGGGTCCTACTTGGCCATTCAACCACAAATTCGAATTTCAAATTCCAACTCATGAGGATTTGTGGAATAATTGTAGAAGATGTGGATCATTAACTATGCACATCCAAAGGAGAAGAATCATGGATGAGAAGATTTTGAGAGGATTTGTATCTTACATTTTTAGGAGATTGGCGTAACCACAAAAGATAAATGTGGATTTAGGAGAGATCTAAGTATCTATATTTATTGTATAGTTATCCTCAATTTTTGTATAAATAGGAGTGCACCCTTCATACAAAAGGTTGTTAGTTATCATTTGTCAATTGCAACTAGTTAGTGTTTTTGTTAGTGATAGTTGCTAGTTGGAGGTTCCAAGTTACATCCATGTGGTTTGTAAAGTGAGGGGATAGAATTCCTGTAATATCTTGTAACTTCATCTTTATGAAATACATACTGCCACTTTGATCTCCAAGATGTGATAATTTGTTTAGTGTGCTTGCTGAGGAATGGAGGGCCCCCATCAACCACAATTTGCACATCTTTGTACATATTGGTGACATAGTGTAGTTGTTTTATTTGGAGTAGTCTACCTAGGCGGAGGAATGGCCCGTTTTCCGTCACCGGCTGGAAAATCGTCCGGCTCCGGCCACCGGAAATCCCTCCGCCCTCCGCCACCCTCACCTAGCTCCGCCACCCTCCCCTAGCATTTCTGATTTTATCCTGACATTCCCTGACAAAATCACCGATCGCAGCTGGAGGCCTGACATCCCCTGATAGATCGAGGACGAGCTGGAATTGCAGCCACAGAAATTTTGTTGTCGGTTCCAATTCGAATTGAGAAAATGGTCACCCGTGGGCTGCTCTCCAATTTGACTTGGCGCCGCTCTACAATTCCGCTCTGCAGCTCCAAACCCAGGTACTCTTCGGTGAACCTGTTAGCATCCTCTGTTAAAACAATGGCGTACTGAGCATGAGGCCTATCAATGAGGCTTACTGTATTCTTCAAGAGTGCTATTAGATTTTTCAGGTTGTATCCTTCTTTCCCATGCCTCTGGCCCTCAGTCAAGTATCCCTCGGCTTGCAGAGTTTTCCCAAATCTCTCATAATACAGTTGAGGTAGGGAAGCAATGGAAACAGGGGCCCGTCTTCCTTATCCACTTCATTGTATTTACCTCGATTGGATGTTAGCCCTTCAGCTATGATCGGTGATTTTTTCAGGGAATGTCAGGATAAAATCAGAAATGTCAGGGGAGGGTGGCAAAGAAAGAGGGTGGTGGAGCTAGGTGAGGGTGGTGGAGGGCGGAGGGATTGCCGGTGGCCGGAGCCGGACGATTTCCTGGCCGGTGACGGAAAACGGGCCATTCCTCCGCATAGGTAGACTACTCCATTAAAATCGACTTCTTGTTTGTGGTGGAAACTACTCAATTACCCTTGGAAGGTGAGTGTCGGCTGAAAAATGTTCCAGTCAAAAACATCGTATGGAAGAAACTGGTAGTGAATAAATACTATGAATACTCCGGTAAAAATATGTTGATTTCATTTCTTAAACAAAAATAGCACGACCTATTACATTTAATTCACAAATATATTACCTCTAAGATTCCTTACAGTGTTTTTTTTATATATCACATTCGGATCTTGATGGCCTTTTTAGACTGGAAACTTAATTTTCCATATTTTCTTCTTAAAACTTTGACTAGGATGTCAAAATCTTACCAGGTTGAGCATAAAAATCCTAAAAGGTCTCTTGACATCATAGGCTAATTTGTATATTGGTTAGGTATCACTTATCTCAGATTAGTGATCATTGGGACATGTTCCTTACTCGTAATGGCTATTGAAAACCCCCACCATTTGATTTAGTTAAGTCCTCTGCTACTCCTTCTCCCAACACCTCTTTGATTGATACAAATATACCCACGGTTGAGGAGTTGTAGCAAGATGAATGTGAGGTATTTCCTCAAATGACAGGGTTAGCCTCTTCAAAGGAAAATGAAATTAAAGTTTATGAAACATTGACTTCCCTCTAAGTCACTAGGTGTTCAACCGAATCTCTTAATTCCAATTCCATGGTTCAAACTCCTAAGTCTGATGCACAGCCTGTTCATCTTGCAAACAAATAAGAAACTAGTCATATGTAAGACATGGTGAAAATGAAATGTTTGGAAATCAAAATAGTTAGGGCTCAAAGAAATGGTATTAAAGTTCCTCCTGAAACCATTCCTTTGGTTGACTTGGAAAAGAGTCTCAAACCCTCTCTGAAAAGAAATAAGTTGCAGCCTTAAGATACGTCTCTAAGTCATGATAATATTATCAATAGTGGTGATGTTTCCTCAGGAAACCCTCACTTAGATGATTTGATTACAAAAATGTACTTTAATCAATAGTTTCTTCTCACCGTTCCTCATCTCAAACATAAAATTAGCCTATTAATTTACGAAAATGAATAGTTGAGGGTTGCATTCGAGAGAAACGATGAGACGAATGAACACAAATAATCTTTTGTTGAAGGTAGTACCAAGTCTAAGGACACTCATATTGTGATAAATTATCTGAACCTGAAGGTCGCCATCTCATCCAGGTTAGAGGGACCTAGTACTAGAAAATAGTCAATGTGTTTGAAAAAAAAATGCAAGTAATATTTATTTTATTCAGTTTATTATTTTAATAAAAATGTCGCTACAGTATTTTAGATTTTGTAGTAGCCCATTTTAGTCTTATTTTTATCTCATCTAATTTTAAGTATATTTTCTCAACCTATCTTCAATGATGGCAAGGCAGTTTTCATGGACAATATGATTCGGGATGCTTCTAGCCAATGTGTGTTCGCTCATAACGTCGTATGGGATTCTGCTTGTCATATGCCTTATGTTGATTTTTGTGTGGTTCGATAAGGCTTGAACTTGATAAATTTATTATTATTATCTATAACCAAATGACTCAAAGACAGTTTTATAGTTATTTTGTATTGTAAGGTTGAGGGCCTTTTTGGTTATATAAACTCCTTGACTCAATTGTAAAATGGATCTTAAAGGGGAAATATTGGGCATATAAATGTTGTTGAATGTATGATTGTGGTATATTTATCTTTTATATAGTGAATTAACTTGGTTGGATTCAATTAATTTATTGCATCTCTATGTTTCACAGTCTTGTTGATATCTTCTTTATTTCTATATAATTTGATCTCTAAGTCTTCAGAAGATAGAAATTTCCTTTGTTCAATGATTTGATTTCTTGGACAAATGATTATTGACTATTGCATTTCTTTTTTAATTTAAATGTTATTTCAATCTTGTTATTATTTAAATTAGATTGATAAAATTCTCCAATGATTGGAAACCTGGGAATTTTATTCATCGGGACAAAAATAAGATTTGAGTATTTGTGGGTGGGTCCCAGATGTTTAAATCTGTCTAATGTCTTTCTTATATAAACATGTTTAATTACTGCAATGTTGTGAGTAATTAATGAGTTATGTAATTTACTTTGTCTAATGGTTTATTGGTTGTGTCCATAAGTCTACAAATAGAGCTTGTGAATCTATTAAGCAATCAATTACAATTTCTCTCCTTTCTACTTGGACAAGTAATACATATAACATATGAGTTATTGTTTCATATATACATTATGAATGTGAAATATTTAAATAATAATTGTTTTAATATGTTTATTAATGAAGGAAAGTAACTTGTATGTTTGCAATATTAAGAATTATTTAATAAGTAGTTGCATTATAGAAATAGCATTTTATCTTATACTTTTGGAAAAAAAATCGATTTTATTTTCAAATCATTCTTATCTTGCACCAGCTTCTTTTTTATCTGGTCTTTTTCACTTATTGTAACATAATTACGTATTGTTGTATGATGCTTTGATCTTGTAACATAAGTATTGTATTTTATTTCTAATTCTAATTTATAAATGCAATCTATAAATTAGAATTGTTCTCGTATATTTCATTTAGACTTACATCCTTCTACTTAAATTAGTTTAGGTTGAAAATTTGAACTAATTTATATTATTTTTGTAGTTTAGTTAATAGTAGCATCTTAATTTATTATTTATTCATAAGACAACATAGTATAACGTAGGTTTAGAGTTAGTTTTAGGTTCATCCCAAATTTAATCCTTCACAAGAAGAAAGGACCCAATGCTAACCCCGTCAAGGATAGCTATACAAAATGGGTTGGGCCATTAAAGAGCCTCAGGCCAAGTTATTCCTCTGTCATTGACTTAGGTGTATAAAACCTATGGTAATAGAACATAAGTCATTGGAGAATGCATTCAAGGTGGAAAGAAAAGTTGAAAGCAAATTTATCTACCACTCACAACTATAAATATGGAATTATTATTGCTCCTAGCCTCCCACAACCTAAAGGTTGATACAACAACAATTGGAGGAAAAAGGAGAAAAAGGGCTTTGTTATAGTTGTGATATAAAATACACTAAAGGTCATGAGTGCATTGAGAATAAATCATTTTACATAGATTGTGAAGAGGAGGAAGAAAAGGAACAAGAAACATCAAAATAAGAATATATACGCCATTGTCCAAACAAAGGGGTTGAGAAAAAAGAAATGAATCTGACCATATCTTTTAATGCATTAGCAGGAATTATCACTCCTCAAACACTCATGGTAAAAGGATATATCAAGAAGAAAAAGGTAATAGTGTTGATTGATTCAGGTAGTACCCATAATTTTATTCATTTTAAGATAGCCAAGGAGTTGAATTTATTTTTATATCCAACACTAGAGTTTCATGTGACGGTTACAAATGGAGGAAATATAAATTTCTGATGGACATTCCATAATATCAATTTAACCATAGGGGAATATGTATTGAAAAGTACAATGCTTGTCATTCCAATGGGTGGTGGAGATGTTGTATTAGGAGTGCAATGGTTACAATATTTGAGGATAGTAGCTTTTAATTTTCAAGAACTTTTCTTGAATTTTTTTTTGGGAAGGAAAGGAAATTGAATTAAGGGGTATCAAAGGGAAACCTCGGAAGATAATTAGCTCTAATGGCATGAAAAATATTTTGAAGAAGGAACAACGAGGAGTAATTATGCAAATATGCTCAATAGATGTTCAAACATATAAGTCATTTATTTCTCTAGATCTCAAAAGGGTACTTTACAATTATTCCAAGGTATTTGTGACTCCCAAAGGTATCCCACATATTCCCAATCACAATCATGCTATTCACTTGATTCCCAGAAGCGTTCCTCCAAACGTTGGACCTTATGGATATCCCTATGCCCAAAAGAGTGAAATTGAGTGTATGGTTGCATAAATGTTAGAGGCAGGGATAATTCGACCTAGCTATAGTTCCTTCTCTTCTATAGTAGTATTGGTGCACAAGAAGGATGGACCATGGTGTATGTATCTATAATCTAGAGAGCTCAATAAGCTCACTATTAAAGATAGACTCTCCAATCCTGACATTGATGAATAGTTAGATGAACCACATTGAGAAATTTACTTCACCAAGTTAGATCTTTGCTTAATATATCATCAAATTAGAATGAAGACAAAAGACATTCTAAAAACAACATTCAGAACTCATGAAGGTCATTATGAATTTTTGGTCATGCCTTTTTGTCTTACTAATGCACCTTCCAAATTTCAAGGTTTAATGAATTCCATTTTCAAACCCTTCCTTAGAAAATTTGTGTTAGTATTTTTTGATGATATACTAATCTACAACAAGTCCTAGAAAGATCATCTTCAACATGTTGTAGGGTTCTCAAACTATTGGAGAAGAAACAATTATGTGCAAAACCATCCAAATATTTCTTTAGGGTACCAGAAGTGGAATATTTGGGCCATATTGTATCTCATGAGGGTGTTAAGTTAGAACCTGACAAAATTAAAGCCATAAAGGAATGGAAAAATCCCACAACCTAAGGCATCTTCGAGTATTTCTCGAGTTGACAGGATATTATCACAAGTTGGTTAATAATTATGGGAAAATAACATCACCAATAATAGCACTACTGAAGAAGATGCATTTTTTTGGAATCCAGAAGCAACAAAGGCCTTTGAACATCATAAAGATGCAATGTGTCAAGCTTTGGTCTTAGCTACACCAGACTTCATAAAAATCTTTATTGTGGAATGCGATGCCTCAACAAATGGCATTGGTGTTGTTTTAACGCAAGAAGGAAGACTTGTTGATTTTGAAAGTCGGCCAATCAAGGGAAAGTATTTACACAAACCTATTTATTAGAATGAAATGTTGGTAATACTACATGCCTTGGAAAAATGGTATCCTTACCTAATGGGAAGACACTTCAAGGTAAAAAACATATCATGATATTCTTAAATACTTCTTGGAACAAATATTATCTTCATAAGAGCATAAAAAATGGGTCACAAAGATGTTGGGTTATGAATTTGAAATCATCTACATAAAAGGGAAGAAAAAAAATTCTGCAGATGCACTCTCAAGAAGGGATGAGCATGTGGAATCATTTCTCTATTTCATTTCTATTATCCAACCTGATTGGATAAACAAAGCAATGGATGAATGGAATAATGATGAAGATTTCTAGACACTCGTTCAAAAGTTGCAGCAACATACTAGTACATTTGATACATTTATCTGGAAAAATAATTCACTATGGTACAAAGATCACTTTTATATAGGTAAGAACTCCCAACTAAAACAAAAGGTTATTTTTGAATTGCACACCTTTCCTATAAGAGGGAACTCGAGATTTTTAAAAACTTACCACAGGGTAAAGAATGATTTTTTTTGGGGATGGACTTAAATCTAATATTCAGAAGTTTGTGGTAGAATGTTTAGTTTGCCAACAAAATAAAGTTATGAAAAGTAAGACCCTGGGACTTTTACAACCATTAGCCATTCCAAGCCAGCGTTAGGAGGAGGTCTCACTGGATTTTATCATAGGTTTACCCACGTCCAAAGGAAACAGTGTCATCATGGTGGTGGTTGATAGACTTACCAAGTATGCACACTTTTGTGCATTATCTCTTCCTTTCAAATTCAGTATAGTTTCTATTGCATTTTATGGAAACAGTTCAAAAGCTACATGGAAACCCAAAGATTATTTCATTTTCACTAGAAATTTTTGGACAAAATTATTTTCTTGTCTTGGTACTCAATTAGCTCATATCTCAACTTATCTTCTTCAATCTGAAGGGAAAATTGAGATAGTAAACAAATTTTTGGAAGGATATCATCATTTCTTTGTATCTGATAAAAAAACACAATGGGTAAATTGGTTAGCTTTGACGGAATGGTGGTATAACACTTCCTTCCATATGGTAGAAAAAATGACCCCATTTATGGTGCTTTATGGATATCATCCACCATCCATCAGATTATCTTTAAGAGACAATTCTAAGGTTTAGGCAGTGAAAGATCACATCAAGCATCAACAATAAGTTCTCCAAATATTAAAGGATAACCTAACTCTGGTGCAAAATTGGATGAAACAATAGGCAAATTAGCATCGCAGTGAAATAAGTTTTGATGTGGGTGATTGGGTATTTTTATGGATATAACCATACAAACAAAGGAAAGAGTGTCATCATGGTGGTAGTTGATAGACTTACCAAGAATGCACACTTTTGTGCATTATCTCATCCTTTCAAAGTCAGCAAAATCGCTATTGCATTTGATGGAAACAACTCAAAAGCTACATGGAAACCCAAAGATTATTTTAAGTGATAGAGATCCCATTTTCACTATAAATTTTTGGACAAAATTACTTTCTTGTCTTGGTACTCAATTAGCTCATAGCTCATCTTATCATCTTCAATCTGATGCAAAAATTGAGATAGTAAACAAATTTCTAGAAGGATATCATCATTTCTTTGTATCTAATAAGAAAACACAATGGGTAGGTTGGTTACCTTTGATGGAATGGTGGTATAACACTTCTTTCCATACATAGCAAAAATGACCCCATTTATGATGCTTTATGGATATCATCCACCATCCATCACATTGCCTTTAAGAGACAATTCTAAGGTTCAGGCATTGAAAGATCACATCGAGCATCAACAACAAGTTAACTAAATATTAAAGGATAACCTGACTCTTGCGCAAAATCGAATGAAACAATAGGCAAATCAACATCACAGTGAAATAAGTTTTAGTGTGGGTGATTGGGTATTTTTATGGTTATAACCATACAAACAAATGTCCCTCAAGCAAGCCAAGAAGGATAATAAATTATCACCCAAGTAATATGGCCCTTACAAGGTATTGCAAAGGATTGGTATTATGGCATACAAATTGGATTTGGTTTCATCTTCACGAGTACACGCAGTTTTCCATGTTTTATGCTTAAAGAAGGTTATAGGTGACAAGATCCCAATTCAAACTATATTTCCAGAACTTGACGAAGAAGGAAAAATCATATTGGTACTTGAAGAAATCATAGAAACAAGAATCTGAAAGCTACAAAATTGATCAATTTTAGAGTATCTCATTAAGTGAAAGAACTTACATGCTAAAGATTCCATATGGGAGGATAAGTATTTCATACAAAAGAATCCAAAACTATTTAAGCATTGAGGACAACACATTTTTTAAGGAGAGGGGCATGTTATGCCCTATAATACTAGTGTAGCCCCCATATTGTTATTGTTGTGCCCCGTAGAACCCTGATATTATATGCCCCATAGAAACCCACTATTACTATTGTTGAGCCCTTACATTATTTTTGTTATGTAGGCCATAATTATATTTTGACCCTTTAGACTCCTATATATACCAAGGACGTTTTTTAATTTGAATCATCCAAGAATTGTTCATTTATGTGATGTAAAAGGAGGTTTCCCCCTTGAAGAGGCTTATTTTCAAGTCGTTGATCTATCTTTTCTTTTCTTTTTTGTGATTTGGTTACATAATATTAACAATTGTTACCATGCATCCGATAGTGGTTGTTTTACAACAGTGAGATATGTCCATGAAGTTCAAGAGAGCATTATGTTAGAAGGAAAAAATATACAAGGATAACATTCCAATCATTCTTAAACAAAAATTGGTTGAGAACCTTGAAATTTCCTACAATTTAATAAACCTTC
>APFE030719452.1:0-29786 GCA_000404065.3 Pinus taeda
CTTTAACTATTGGACTAACTATTCTGGTACAAGAATGATTTCATAGTACATCATAATCATAGACTCGTGTAGACACAGTATGGGCACAGCCATCTATTTATGATTGGTCTACAATATAATGAATACAAAACTCCTCGCAGCCTGGATAGTGGAAACTAGATCCAGGGTCTTCATCTCTACTTCCCGAATTGGTACGATTCTAGCCATGTGAATAAATGAGTCGATGTCCAACATGGTAGAAACCACTTGATTACCAGTCAATGATGTAAACTGTTAACAAGTGTGAGAGAGACCACCAGTGATGTCAATGGTTCTCAAAGTACCCAGTACAATCCATGAGATGTGAATGAATGAGTCGATGTCGAACATTTCACGGAGTCCTTCGATCGAAAGCCAATGATGTAAATTGACGTCAAAGGCGAGAAACCTACGATTGATGCATGCAGACTTAAAGGTACTGACGATTTCTAAGTCATCTCTCTAGATAATGTGCTGATGTCGATAGAAAGCGACCCGTTGTAGGCAAGCCCACAACACGAAATCATAGTTCAAGTTGAAGAAATGTTGCTGTAAGGACTGACTCAGGGATGGTAAAAATGGATGACAGGTATTTTGCAGTTGAATGTTTTGTTTGCAGACCTCTTGAACACATAACGACACAACAGATGGCTTGGTGACGAATGACTCAAAGTTAATACCTGGAACCCGGCTGAAGAATTTCAATGTGGTTTGATCAACTGTGAGGCAAAGGATTTCCCAACCCAGGTGAATGAAAAGTGTCGTGTTCAAGAGTGGTAATAAGGTTTCTTCTGAGACAAAAGGATAACAAATAGGCTCATTCTTCTCTCTTTTCCCCCACCATTTCTGGCAAGTACCTCTTTATTTTTTACAAGCTTGAGGAGGATAACATATGCTTGATTATAAGCTCATCCTTCGGATGAGTCCAACTTAGTTTAAATGCGAACCCTAAGAAGGAGTGGTCCGTTCATGTTTGTAATAGAACAGGTCCTTTACTATCGAATTTTAACGAGTCCAGTATAGTAGAAACTCGACATTTTTCATTTTTAGAGAGTTTGAAAAAACTTAAGAAGACTCCAGGGTTTGACTTTTTCATAAATTTGTGTCTCCCAAGCCAGAAAAAGTATAAAATAATGCTTGAGAGAACCGCTTGATCTTTTACGACCAAGGATTACTTTTCGTTATTAGTGTCTTTGATCCGAAAAAAGTAAAAAAAACAACCAAGGACACTTCGTTTTATAATCAATATCGAATTTGAAACGACAAAAATCCGGCGATCTTTTTACATTTTTGCGGTCGGAAAAGAGCTGTAAATCGACCGTCTTTTAATTCCGTTTTAACGAGTTTAAAAGAAAAACTCAGCAATCTTTTTCATGTTTTTGGATCAGAAAAGGGCTTAAAAGGTGACTCTGGTTGAAAATGATAGATTTCGCCTGAATAATCCTGTTATCTTGCACAAAAACACAAACATTACTCATACCTGCTTGAAAGAGATAAAATTATTGCAGTAATACCTTTTTAAAGTGAAACATAAACAAATTTGCAATTTATTTACTCAAAAAACTTATAAAAAGGGGGTTTTACCATTTATGATTTGGGTGAGGAAATAGTTCTTTTCCTCTGAAAACTTCGCGAGCAGATTGCAGAAAATCCAACCGTCGGAATCGGACGCCGTCTTCACCAGGTAATCCACATCATCCTCCTCTTGTTTTTTAACCATTTAATTTTTCATTTCAGTATTTTATTTCGTTTTTTAGGAGGGTTTTTAGGCAAAAAACCCGCGCTCGGGGTACGCAGGCTCACCACTGCAAACCTGCGGACCCCGCATTTTTCTCCATTGGGAAAACGCTCGGGGTCCGCACCTTCCATGTGGACAAAGTGCGGTCCCACGCACTGTGTCCAACAGGAAGGGTACGGGCCCCGCCGCGAGGGTTTTTAACCCAAAAATTCTCAAAAATAGACCAAAGAAAAATCATTCTAGCATTCTAATTGATCTTTTTGCTTGATGTAGGTAGTACACCATGCTAGATTTGTGCGAACGAGAGCACGAGGACATGGATGTTTCCGCATGGAATCATCAACCTTCTCTTCATGCTTTGAGGGCGTGCGGACTGTACAAATACTGGGCCATTCTTGGCATGAGGGCTCAGGTGGATTTCTTGCAGTGGATGGTTGACAGATGGAGCGTCCACAACCATTGTTTCTTCATTGGTGGCCACTAGATTGAGATCGAGCCGGTGGACATATAATTTTTGACTGGTTTGCCTAAGAGAGGCGTTGACTTGACCTTGTTCGGGACTAGGGCGGGTGGCCAGTCCGTCGATAGTCTCCGGTTAGAGTACTGCAACAGCCAGTCTAGAGACAAAGGGATAGACATAAAGACCATATCCCTTCTTGAGCTTAAGGTGATTGCATTCACTGTTACTAGAGTTTACGGGGCTTCTGCATTACATATTTCCACCGGATCCCAGATGCGTATGGCAGTTGATTTCTTTCAGGGCACCGTCTTCAACTGGTGCGATGCTGTGTTTGCCAATGTGAAGGGCCAATTGACCAGGGCCAAGAATGGACGACTGAAGACTTTTGGTTATGGAGCTTTAGTCGTGAGTTTTGGCTTGGAGAGGATTCCTATGCTTATCCCACAGCACCTTACAGTTGGAGTTGGGCATCCCCGAGAGCCCAAACTGATGCGATGGGTCGCAGTCATGGCCCGTCATCCTAACGAGGGGATCGAGGTCGTCCGATTCAAACCTGAGTTTTTTCAATGGTTGGAGCACTAGGTTTTCTCGATCCAGGACTTTCCTTATGGTGGGATTGACTTTCGTGGAGACCCAGACATGGCTCTTCCTCCAGGAGAGTAGTGGGACGACTGAGGTAATCATTTTCAACACTTTCCTAATGTTAATTTTTTTAATTTTTATATCGTCTCAGAACTGATAGTAATAATTTCAAAATGCAGATGTGGGCCCACAGCAACCTGTTGTGTGTGGAGCATGATTGTTCAGAGGTCTTTGTTTTAGCCGGATGTATACCCCAGGATGTTTTGTACACCCCTCCACACGGGGGGGCGTGGGGGGGACTTGTCCCCCCCGCGGGGGTCCGGGGGGGCTGATCCCCCCCAGCTGGGGGGTCCCTGGGCCAGCGGTCCCCCAGCGGGGGCTCGGGGGCAGCACCCCCGAAGCTAAAAACATATGTAAATTTGCCTTGTAAAAGTATAGTAATTTCTAGTCAATCTGAGCCTTTCATTAGGCGGATGATCTGACGGTAGAACTTATGTTTAGTTTAGGGTTTTTTTGCCCTAGAAGGCAACCCCTCTCTTTGTATGAGGGCATTGTATTTGAGGCGGCGATATAGATGTGTATTTTTGTGTGAGCGAGAAACAGAGAGGTGAGACTGTGAGCGAGAAACAGAGAGGTGAGACTGTGAGCGAGAAAACATAGGATATTACAGCAGCTTTGCTGTAGGTTGTGTCTCTTCATTTTGCTGGATAATAAAAAGGAAGGACTGGTTGTTCAAGGTGACGTAGCCCAAACTGGGTGAACCACGTATATCTGTGTCTCTCTTGTTTTGTGCGTTTTCTGTGTTTATATTTCTGCAATATTTTATGTGTTCCATTGCTCCGTAATATATAATTTTCTAACAGATCTGTTAGTAGCATAGAGGATTGTATGGGTTGACGGTGATATTTCCTAGCCTTTCCATTTCCTAGATAGCCATGGTGTTTTGGGTTTCTTTCCTTTTTTGGTTTTTCTGGTTGGTTCTCATGTTCCTTTGGTTGTGGTTTGAGTTACTAGTTCCTGGAAGAGTTGGTTGGATAAACGCTATGGAAGCCTTGTAAAATATTGAGTTAAGCTACTAGTCTTGGAAGCCTTAGTTGGACAAACACTCTAAAAGCCCTTGGTGAGTTGAGTTACTAGTCCTGGAAGCCCTGGTTAGACAAACGCTTTGGACGTACGATGATAGTTGTGGGTTAAGTTACTATTCCTAGAAGCCTTGGTTGGAACAAACGCTCTCGAGCCCTGGAAAACTTGGGTAGAGACCAATCTAGTGATGTTGTTAAAATTGGTAACTAGGGCCAAACTCCTTGTGGGTCAGCTTATTTATGGCAGCTAATATTTTTATTAGATCCCTCTCATTGAGAGGTGTAGGATTGATCTAAAGATCATCCGATTCCTGTAAGTGTTTATGGAAATATGAATTTATTTTGATTATGCAATTATTATCAAGCCGACCAACAACTTGAGTAGGCTCAGAAGCCCAATAGACATGTCTATTCATCATCTACGTTTTAGTATAAATTGGCAAGGACTTGAAGTCATTTGAACACACATTCTTTGTGTGATCTCCTCTCCATGTCTTGGGTTTTTGGTGAAAGAGAGACACTAATGAAGAATGCCCTAGCTGCAGATGAAGCCCTAGTCACAGTCAACGTAATACCCTAATTCATGGAGATATATATATGATGAAATGGCACAACATGGAGATATATATATGCACATCATTCAAGGGATACATACGCAACTATATGTGTGAACAACATGGAAACCTCAAACCTAGCCGCAGTACAAACAAGCCTAATATGTTGGTCATTAATGATACTTATACGCAGTTCATAGAAATACTTATGCAGAGATCATGGAGACACTATGTTGTTCATGGTGATGTTAATTTGTACGTTGTTCATGGGTCAACGTGATGCCCTAATACACAAGGCAGAGAGCAGCATAATCTATGTATTGGGTCACCGCTGTCCACATGGTAGCCGCAGTGATATTAGAAGTCGTTGTCCACATGGCAGCCGCAGTTATAAGAAGCCATTATCATAAAGGGTAGTTGTTGTGATGTCAAGCATGAAGAAGAGCCACAGTAAGGAATACATCTAGCCATAGAGAGCCCCGGTATATGAAGCCGAGGTAGCCGTAGTCAAGAGCAGATCTGCACTGCAGGAAGAATGATGTTGATCTCAGGTGAGTACAGGTTCTTGGTGTCAAGGTGCTAAATACAGTCTTGATTAAGCATATATGATAAGGGTTCTGGAGGAAACCCTTGAAACCTTCACTTCGGACCTACCTGCACATGTATATAAATGTATATGGGTACTCTCTCAACTGCATGCTATCTTGAACCAGAGAAGGCTAATGATGATCTTAGTATGTCTATGAGTAGCATCTCGACATACTTGAAGGTGATGTCATCAACCAGATGGAGCTGAAGGGTCTTAAGATGCAGCATGATGGGCATGATAGTAAAGGGAAACATAATATGGACAACATGATGTAGATCATGAGCATCATGATGTAGATCATGGGTAGCATGATGTATGGGCAGCATAGTGAGTAGATCATGGGCAACATGATGTATGGGCAACATAGTGATGAGAGCATGAGCAACATGATGATGCATGATGCAGCATGATGGTACTACATGGTAAGGTGCAACAAATGGATGAGATGCAACACTAATATAGGTGAAGGAGTCACAGAGAATCAGTTGAAGCAATATGTCTTCAACTGATCTCATGCGATATCAAAAGTCAAAATATTGACTTCTATTGTATATGTACTATCTCTCTCTTTCTCTACTGAACTTTGATAAAAGAAGAATTGATCAAGGGTTTCCCCACATTATGGAGTTTGTCCCTGGCTAGTGCCACATCTTGTGTCTTCGTGTCTTGGCTTGTCTTCTTCAATTTATATTTATGTTCTAGCTACAGTTTACTTTAATGCTGATGTGATTGCTAATTCGGAAAAGATATTGGAAAATTAAAATAAATTGCTCTAGCATAGAACATACCTAATCTTAACATATGTCTAACCGTGAGGTGGAATCACTAGTTGAGGGTCGAGGTGGTTTGGCCTCTAGAAGCCTTGGTTTGGTTTTTTTGGATGCATTCCATAAGATCCCACATTCATGATTGGAATATGGCATGGGGGTGACTGACTGAAAGAGAGATTTGATTTAGCCTAGTCTATGGTAGGGTGGTTCATGTAAGTCCCAAACCTAGTCTCATTTTGAATATGTTAATATGATATTTCCTATTGTATTTATGGGTAAATATACTTGTTTATATGTGTTTTTATGGCTATTATATCCTCATTATGTATGTTGGTTATATGTTGGTTATGAGAATTTTTTATGACAGTAATAATGTATGGCTCTCATCATGTTTTGGTTGATAAATGAATGAACAATGAATATATGACCTAATAGATGATAATGTAGCTAATTTGATAAGGCATCAATGATTCCTTATGAATCTCAGATAAGTATGAGACTCGTATGCTCAGATTTGTTGTTGAAACCTGTAGATTTCATATTTTTGATATGTTTGATGAAATGAATGTCATGGTTGGGCTTGGTTAGGTAAATACCTTCGCCAATTTGTGTTAGAAGCTTTGTCTTCATGTCATTTTTTGTTTTGGAAAGTCCCATTGAGTTTCTGGTAGTGGTTTGGCGACTAGCCCTAAAAAAGTGGCTTAAATCTTGCAGTCTCTAGCACAAAACTGGCTGAAAAAGACTGCAGACTCTCCCTTGTAGGCATTGTGGGAGTGACTGGAGGGTCCCAGTCACATGCATGCCCATGTCATGGGAGAAAGTGGGGGTTTAATTCATTGAAAGTTTAGGTAAACTCAGGGGTTAGGCAACTGGAGTGGTGGATTAGCTCCTAGGGGTCTTGTAGCACTCGAGGGAGGTTTGTAAGGTTTTGTTGTGTCAATTTCACTTCCTTAAGGTGATCTAGGAGGTTGAATCATATCTTAGTAACTCTTCATCACATATTTACCCCAATGGACTAGTAGGATTGGGTAAGTGTGGGAGGAGGGTGTTATAGAGTGATATCAAATCATGGTTAACCCCTTAGACTGGATAGGAAAAATTTATTTTTTCATGCATGCATGAAGGTTGTATATGTTCTTGTTATGTATGCTTACAATTGTGTTTCCATGTGGAAGTTAATTGTGTTTTTTTTTGATGTGGTTATCATGAGTTCATGTCGATTGTATGTGCATTTGTTATACATGTTAATGTCTATATGTTGTTATGCATGCATTGTCATGGTCATGGTTATGCATGTATAGTAGGTAAAACATGCATTGTGAGGTCATTGTATGTAGTTTGTGTCATCATGATTCTAATATGTTAATTGAGATGAATTAAGATATGTGGATCATCAAAGTGAGGTTGCAACACTAGAATTCTAGGTAAGAGCAGATCATCATATAGGTTTGTATGTTTGGCATGCAAGTATTTGGTTAATGGTTGTTATAAGAATTAGGGTTACTTATATACTTTTTATTTTATTGTTGTTATGGTTGGATGTATGATACATGTTAGTTAATCAGTTTGATCATATGTACATGTGTCAGATAGTCATGCATGGTAGTAAGTTATTATTATTTTATGTTAGTTAACTTGATGATTATGTTATATGTTGTTGATGAGTATGCTATATGTTAAATTTTTGTCGTTATATGTTAGTTAACTTGATGATTAGGGTTATTGCAGTTAAAATCTTGATGTTATATGTATCGTGATAACCTGGATTGATCTATTCAGATGATTATGGTTATGACATTCATGTATGAGTTAATATATTTGTGATATGATGTCGTACTAATTTAGACTAAATGTGCATATGTGATTGTTATGCATGAATGTCAACTATTTATGAGTTTATGATGCGAATAAGTTAACTAGTTACTATTATGGATATCATGACCTTATTTATGTTTGATCTGATATGTTGTGAAGTTGATTGTGCAAACAAAATAGCCTCCCATGAGATACATTAAGGTATGAGTTTTCTTATGTCATATATCTGGTGTTTGAGTGTTTGGTGTATATTATGTCGTCTATCTATTGTTTGAATGTTTAATTGCATGATATGAGTATGTGTCTATAAGATTGCATGAATAAATGTTTTTTTTAATAATCATGCTAATACATATGTGTTGAGATAATTGATATGTACTTAAGTGTAAGTGGGTGCTAGTTGTAGTATTATGATTAATGATTATGAGTTGACTCTTGATTATGACATGGTTTCTAGACTTGGTAAATGTTGATTTAAAATTAATAGATATGTTGTCTTGATCTTTGGAACATGTGATCTGTTAGCCTCCTGCTGCAACAGGTTACTCATATTTCATGATTGACATTTTTACAGGCCAAATATGTCATACTTTGCATGTTGCAATGCTCCATATTTGCTAACAGACACCAAAGAAGGAGGCCATGAAAGTGTGCTAGTCTGAGTTCAACTGCTGCATCCCAATTTTGAAGAGTTATTCATTTTTTTAAATTCTCAGCTAAAGGGAGCTCTAAACAGCTTAATCTTGGTCTCCCTAGGTTTCAATTTCCTATTTTAGAATAAAGAGAATGAATAATCTGTCCAAACAACTTAATCTTGGAAGATTCTTAGATAGGTAGAGAATCAAAGGAGCCCAACTGCTTAATCTGGGCCCTTGGAAGAAATAAGGGTAGTTTGTAGATATAGGAGGACAGAAAAGAGAAAAAGTTGAAAAGCTGGGTCTGCAAGTCTAAGTGCACCCAAACTAAAAGAAGAAAAAATGCTAGGTAAGTAGGCTAGGTAGGTAGTTTTGTGGTTGCAGAATCAATGATTGTGATAAGTTTTGTGTTTTCAAATGTTATATCTATTCAAATAAGTATGGCAAGGCAAGAAACCATATGAAGGACTTCAAGCGAGGCATGACTAACTTCCCCTTCTTCCTCTTCCCTAAATCATTTACTAACTTCCCCTAAAGAGGTCAAGATCTACTTGATATCTCTTAGTTTCATCATATTCCATATCATTTGCCTTGGTAAAGATCTGTTTTACTCAAGGAGGGTCCATACTTTCTCTACAAAGTTCTATCTCCCCTTTAAAGCCTAAGATCTCTGAGACTTAGCGCTTTCTTGTCATTTTCATATTAACTCCTGACATTATTATTTACACTATCATTTCCCTTCCCCCTACTAAAAACTATGTTAATAATTCCCCTATGTAAATATCCCCTCCCTCTGGTTGAAACATAACCATAAATATCCCCTTGGGAATTACTAAGTTCACTTGGATCTTAGTAAGAACCCTTATCCCTACATAGTTTTCCCTTCCAAGGTGTTTGGACTCCTTCCAAAACAAAAAAAAAATCCTCACCGAACCATACCGCACCCCACGCATTGCATTTTTTGGGATTTATTAATATTTGATTAATAAATAACCAACGCGCCGAAACAAATTAGTCTTTAACCTAGGTCCAAAACCCACCCGCGGCTACAAAAATTAAGCTTTATTGTGCGCGTTGTTTCACTAAGACCCATGCATCTTCTCCTCCCGTCCCTTATGCATATCGAGTGCCCCTTTGTGAGTGTTAGTTAGCACCCGATGTCTGACGGTTTTACCGACATACATCGGGACAGCTGACGGCATCCCATTGCATCGGGCTGCCCCTGAAAAATACCTCCTCCGTACCAAAGGCGGTTCGATGCGAGCCAAAAACCACCCTCTCCTTGTGTAACGTCGGCACCGCGTCACCCTGCCACATTGCCTCCACCTCACCCCTCACCTGCCTTCACCCTGCCACCGTGTCCTTGCCACGTCACCCTACTGTACTGCCACATCATCATGCTGACGTCACATCCGTACAAGGGGGTCCCACTGCTGACGTCATTCGCTGTACCAATGACATCATGCTGACGTCAGCAGCTAAAAAAAAAAACGCGCAAGTGCAAAAATCAAGCTTCTGAGCCCCAGATCGAATTTCTGAGGTAGTTTTCGATGCGCGATTAGCGCTAATCGTGCATCGCTACGGGAAATGGGCCATATTGGGGAATCTTTAGAGAATCTTTTGATTCCTCAGCCATTTTTGCACCGAAAAAGGCAGAAAAGGCTCGATTTTACAAATTTGAACGTATCAGAAGACAAAGAGAGACCTGGTTCAGAGATTAAAGAATATCAGAGCAAATATGAAGCCAAAAACCATGTCAAAGAGTATCAGGAAGCGGCAGAGAGTATCAGTGCTGCGGCGAAGTGTATAAGTGGAGATATTCTCAGGGCTCGAGGTGAATGAAGCATTAAAAGAAAACCTTGAAAGTCAAGAAGCAGTTAAGGAACCATTCAAAGCTCACCAACATAAATGACTGCACATTAAAACTCGCATCAGATCAGTGGACCAAAACTCAATACACAGTTATTACAGAACCACTGCACCAGGTCACCAAAGACACCACATGAACTCACTTTTGATCCAGCTGCCTCTGGCGCAGCCCAAAGAAGACTTACTTGCATTTAATTCCAGCATAAGTTACGTTTTAGAAAGCTTTCCCACAGACCTGTTTAGGTCAGTTGTAATAAATACTTTTAGATATTTTACCTATATATACCACCCTGAAAAATGTAATAAGGGTTGGTTGGTCTTTGTTGGTTGGATTTTCTACTCGAGCAGAGACTCGCACTGTATATGTGATAATTTCTATAATCAAAGATTGCTTGAGAGTTCGGAGAATGCACTGTGCACTGTGTTTAATTGGCTTAAGAGTGACTGTGGAATTCCTGTGCTTCTACATGGTCCAATAAGTGTTCCTTAACTCTGTTTAGTTTTTATGCTTTTTTTATCATCTATGTTCCACCATCTGAAATTACAGGAAGGAAGAATAGTTTAGGATTTGCTTGGCAGCACCCTATGCTCAATTTCTGTGATTTCTACATGTTTTCATCAGGAATAGTTATGAATATGCATACTTAAATGATCATGTTTACATTATTTCTTTCACATATGAATGTTATTTAGGAACTCTTAACTGCTCCCAGATAACCATTCATTCACTTCCCTTCTCTGTTAGCTGAT
The DNA here is from genome assembly GCA_000404065.3 of Pinus taeda. Taxonomy (NCBI): domain Eukaryota; kingdom Viridiplantae; phylum Streptophyta; class Pinopsida; order Pinales; family Pinaceae; genus Pinus; species Pinus taeda. The sequence goes on from APFE030719452.1 coordinate 10,863, forward strand.
GAAAGATTCTTAATTGCCTTTCATCTCTGACTTTCATCCCATCCTTTCAGCAATTGGTATTGTTTCATGTGTAGCTATCCTGCTCTATAATCCTCTTGTGTCCAAGAAAACGCAACAGCAAGCCTTAATCCGTGACTCCATGCCCAATGGTTTGAAATTTATCACACTATCCCTTGCCTCTATGCTTGAATGCAACTTCCTTCCATTCAAACTCCATCCAAACTTAAGAAAACCCCACTGAACCCAATAGCTATCCTAAAATCTTCATCAACAAAGCTAAATCATTAAGAGAGATCCTTCTCTGATTGTAGATGGGCTAGAACCTGCAATCCAAAGATTGGTTTGTGGTTACCTCGGCCGTATCCCTTCAGGAGCTTAGGGACAACCTGAGTGATAACATAATGGCGACTCCACTGGGGAATTTCTCAGATAATCTCACAAAACCAGTCCGAAGCTCTGCAGAGGAAGAAACCGACCTTTAAAAGTCTCGGTGGACCTGTGTTCTTAGAAAAATTCCCAAAAAATAGGTTAGAAGCTGGCTCCTAAAAAGCAAACGCGTCATACAAGATCAAATCCTGATCCAAATCCCCCAGCTATTTTTGAAAATCCAAATCTAATCTCTAAAACCCTTAAGAAATGGGAGCAACAAGAAGACTTTATTGCTTCTAGTCCAGAAACAGTTCAGCCAAGCTGTGTTCCGACCCCTGTCAAAGTTCTATTTCGTTCAACCCCAATTTCCCCTTGTTCATCATCCACTTCTCCAAGCAGCTCTTCTACACCTCCATCCTTTACTCATACTACCATTACTACTCCTATTATCTCAGTTGTTCCAGTTGTTCCTCTCATCCTTGTTGTTCCCTTTATCCTTGTCAACATGGCTAACAGATATGCACCTTTAAACCTGCTTGCTAATCCCGGGGCTATGCCTCAGGATTACCAGACAAAAATAACATATTTTGATGGCACAAGTGCCTGCACAACCCTTCAGCATACAAAGAAAATGCTGGACTACTTTGAGAGCTATGAGATTGACGATGATAGCGTGAGAATGAAAATTTTTATTCAAAGTCTAACCGACGATGTTAGGACTTGGTTTAGAGCACTTCCAGCCAATTCCATAGGTGACCCAGAAGCCTTATACCAGTCGTTTATCAACAGATGGGAGAAAAAGAAAGACCCCTTGCACATACTATCTGAATATGATAACATCAAAAGAGGCCCTCAGGAGACTGTCTTGGACTATTGTGCAAGATTTAACAATGTTTATAATGCAATACCCTAGAACTTGAGACCTCCACCTGATCTTGCTTTGTACAAATTCCCTGATGGTTTTGATGCTGAAATGGCCTATCAGTTAAGGGAAAGATCCCCTCAAATCCTTGCAGAAATGCAAAATGTTGCTGTTAGTGTGGAGGCAAATCTAATTGCCAAAAGAAATAGAGCCAGAACTGAGAGAAGAACTACCTTCAAGGAAGAACCCTCAACCTTCGACCAGAAGCTAGATGCTATTATCAGTGGCATCCATAGGTTGGGAGACAGAGTAGAGAATGTTGAGAGGAAAACATCATGGGAAGGACAACAACCCAATGCCATAAGGAACCCAAATTTCAGAAAAACTCAAAACCCAAATGCTGGAAGGGCTAGTCCCGACCATGATATTAGGCCTCCCCTCCAAGAAAAATATGCGGAAGCATCCACATCCAGTCAGCCAACAGAGGAGACTCACATGAACTTGATAGATTCAAAAGGTTAGCAACAAATGTTTTTGACTCAAGAAGACCAGGACTACCAAGATGTGAATCATAGACTAAAACTGGAGAATCTTTTGATTTTAAACAAGGTTATGATTCTACTGTATATGAGGTGCACAAATAATACAAATTGAGAACAAGGACCATTGATGTCCCTGCACCTAGCAGAACAAAAGAGAGAAAACAACCCAACAAAATCAAAGGCAAGGTGATCATAACAGAACCAGCTGATACGACTGTCCCAAACCCGCATCAAGTAACTGTAGAGGACATGGAAGACGTGTAGCCTTCTATTGACCAGCGTCTACCTCCTTCTTCCTCAAAAGAACAGGGGAGCATCATTCCTAAAAATCTTCCCAAAACAGACATACCACAAGCTGTCATTCATCATAACGCTGACATTCAAAAGGAAAACACAGAAAACACTCTTGACAAGGAAAAATCTACTACTGCTAATTCAAGGATTCCATTGGAGAAACCATTTAACTTAGAAGCAAAGATTGGCAAGCTTAAAATATCCATCCCCCTCCCTGAACTTGCCAAGCATGATGTCTATAGGAAACAAATTCAAAGGTCACTTCAACTGCCAGACGTCAGGGATGATGTAAATGTTTTAGATGATACCCCTGAGTTGTTGTTTGGTCCAAAGGTTAATGGAAAATCAACATATGGATCTGTTCCACCCTTTTATGTCAGTCTGCATATACATGAAAAAATCTTGCATAATGCTATGTTTGACTCAGGTGCCTCACATAACCTTATGCCCAAAGCTGTGATGGAAAAGTTAAACCTTGATGTCACAAGACCCTACAAAGATCTATACTCCTTTGACTCAAGTCAAGTCAAGTGTTTAGGCTTAATCAAAGACCTTTGTGTGTCTTTAGTCCAGTTTCCCAACAAGACAATCCTGATGGACGTGGTAGTCGCTGACATTCCCACAAAGTATGGCATGCTCCTATCAAGGTCATGGGGAGCAAAACTCCAAGGATCCCTTCAACTTGACCTCTCTTATGCCACTATATCTGTCTTTGGGCAACCAAAAAGTCTGTACAGGGAAACATTGATGAAGTATGTGGTAAGTAGTGAAGAGAAGCCCCAAAATTTTCCAATCTACTCAATCCATTCTGATATGGATTCTTTTATTTTATTTAATGGTGACACCAATCCTCCAACTGATGAGAAGCCTTCAGCCTTAGAGTAAGAAACATGCATCAATGAGGAATCAGTTGCCAATACCCATGAAACTGTCACAACAGTCAAAGCAACCAGCAAACAAGAAGAACCCCCTCAAACACAAATTTTAAATCTGCCCAATCCTCAAATCACTGAAACTCTTAATACAAACCACAAACAAGAAATCACATGGTATTTAGAGTTTGATGGTTTTGTCAATAAATTAGGAGCAGGGGCAGGGGTATGGATTCATAATACACATGATAATCATGCACAAGGCCATGCCTATATATTAAATTTCAGATGTACCAATAACATGGCAAAGTATGAGGCTCTCCTCTTAGGCCTTAAATTGCTCAAAGCCCTAAGAGCTGCAAAAGTGTCCATTCTAGGTGACTCTGATTTAATTATACAACAAATGAAAGGTAACTTTGTTACCAATGACAATAGAATGAGAGCTTATAGGACTGCTGCCACAGAAATACTTAGGTCTTTCAATCAATCCAAGCTTGCCAAAATTTCAAGAGACCATAATATTCATGCTCACAGCCTAGCAACTTTTGCTAGTACATGCAAGCTTCCCTTTGAACCAAATCGCCATTTCACTGTTGAGATAAAACATAGACCCTCGGTCCCTAACAATGTTAAAGATTGGAAAGTGTTTCAAAATGATGCCCAGATTAACAATTTCCTCACTCTTGAGGGCGAATTTTCGAATACAAACGTTGACTTGGATGCCATGAATGATTCCCAACAGCTAACAGAAGAAAATCAGCAGGTTGTAACAGTTGCAACAGCTAAACAGATCCTTAACCCAACTGTTTTTGACAATGCGAACATACAAGAGCTGAAACATATGCATTTAGAAGAAACAGCCAAAGCTGAGGTTGAGTTCATTGACCTAAAGGATAACCTTTTGTCTGTTGGACTAACTCCATTAGAAGACATGTTTGATAATAATGATGTGCCTAAGAAACCAAAAATGGAGCCTATAAATGCTGCTATTGAAGAACATAACATAGGAACAGCAGACAAGCCCAAAATGATTAAATTATCCAAAAACATGCCTCTTGATCAAAAACCAAAATATGTCGATCTGTTCAAAGAATTCCAAGATGTATTTGCTTGGAGTTATGAGGACTTGAAGTCCTATGACACCTCAGTAATTCAACACACCATTCCCTTAAAACCAAATAAAAAACCGTTCAACAAAAAATTAGAAGATCAACCCATGCTTCTTCCTCTCATTGAAAAAGAAATAAAGAAAATGTTTGAAGCAGGTATCATTGCACCCATCAGATTCTCTGAATGGGTATCTAATTTAGTTCCCACAAGGAAAAGATCAGGAGAGATCAGACTGTGTGTAGACTTGAGAAATTTAAACCAGGTCTCTCTAAAAGACCACTATCCTTTTCCCAAAATGGACCATATCCTGCAAAGAGTAGTGGGGTCATCTAGAATTTCTTTACTAGATGGACTTTCAGGATTTAATCAGATACTTGTTCACCCGGATGACCAAGACAAGACAGCTTTTACGACACCGTGGGGAACATTTAAGTATGTTAAAATGCCTTTCGGGCTGAAGAACACTGGTGCTACTTTTCAAAGGGCAATGGATATTGCATTTGCCAAAGAGATAGATGATTTCCTTGTTGTTTACCTTGATGACCTAACCCCTTTCTCCAAATCTGACCAAGAGCACCTTAAGCATCTAAGGAAAATTTTCATGACATGCAGGAAATATGGCATTTCCTTGAATCCTAAGAAGTACCTGGTTGCCCTTGAGGAAGGCAAGCTTCTAGGCCATATCATATCAAAAGATGGGATTAGAATTGATCCTGAAAGAATTCAAGCTATCCTCCAAATTCCCATATCCCAAGAAACATAAAAGAGTTGCAAGCATTCCTTGGAAAGATCAATTTCCTAAGAAGATTTATCCCAAACCTAGCCGAGCTAATAAGGCTATTGAGCAATATGTTAAAAAAGGATGCCAAGGTAAAATTGTCTCTGGAAACCAGGCAAGCTTTTGAGAGTATCAAAACTGCCTTCACTCAAATGCCTGTCCTCACCAGTCTGCAATTCGACAAAGATTTTATCATTTTTTCTTTTGCATCTGAGCACACCATAGCCGTTGTCCTTTTGCAAAAGGATGACCAAGGTAATGAAAAGCCAATTGCTTTCTTCAGCCGAGCTTTAAGAGATGAACCCTTGAAATATCAGATCATGGAAAAGCAGCCTTATTCCCTTATTAAGGCCATCAAAGACTTCAGAATTTACATCTTATACTCCCATGTGATTGCCTATGTCCCAAACTCCGTGGTAAAAGACATATTAACTCAAGAGGGACTAGAAGGCAAAAGAGGCAAGTGGATTGCCAGCATTCTTGAATACGACATTGAGATAAAACCTACCAAGCTGATAAAAGGGTAAGGTTTAGCCAAACTAATGTCCGAAACAAATTTCCAAGCCTTATACATTAATCAACTGGACAATGAACCGGAGCTGGCGACTCCACAGATCAGTGAAACCTTTTTGCAATCCCCATGGAATGCTGATATTTGCTTTGTATTGTTAAACCTGTGTGCTCCCCCAGGATTGTCCAGGACTAAGAAAAGATTTTTAAGGATGAAGTCATCAAAGTTTTGTGTTATAGATGGTGCCTTGTTTTGGAAAAATCATGAAGGTATATTGCTTAATTGTTTGACTATGAATGAAACTAACAGCATCATGAAAGAATTCCATGCAGGGGACTGTGGAGGACACTTATATTGGAAGTCCACTGCTGACAAAATTTTAAGGGCTGGTTATTATTGGCCCTCTCTATTTGCAGATGTTAAGAAATTTGTTGTTTCATGTCACAAATGCCAAATCTTTGAAGGGAAAAGAAAATTACTGCCTTTGCCCCTTAAGCCCATTTCAACTGAGAAGCCTTTTCAACAATGGGGTCTCGACTTCATTGGAGAAATTCATCCTTCTTCCTCAGGCCAGCACAAGTGGATTTTAACAGCCATTGATTATTTCACTAAGTGGATTGAAGCCATCCCATGTAGACAAGCCAATGACTCCACCATTATCCAATTCCTTGAAGGCAATATCCTTTCCAGATTTGGCTGCTCTGAGAAAATCATCACTGACAATGCTCCTGCCTTCAAATCCAAAAATATGATCATCTTCTGCCATAAATTCCACATTACCCTGGGCCACTCTACAACTTACTACCCTCAAGGTAATGGCTTGGCCGAATCATCCAACAAAAGCCTCATCAACATCATAAAGAAGCTACTAGAAGAAAACAAAAAGAACTGGCATAGGAAACTCACAAATGCTCTGTGGGCAGACAGACTGTCAACCAAGAAATCCATTGGAATGAGCCCTTATGAGCTAGTATATGGCATGGAAGCCAGATTTCCTTCATCTTTGGGCATTCCTACTATCAAACTGTTACAGGAGATTCAGGCTGAACCAAATGACATGCAGAGAAGAGTTAATCAAACCATTCATCTTCAACAAACCAGAGAGCAAGTGTATAACAGAGCTCAAATGTTGCAAGAGAAGCTCAAAAAGATGTTTGATAAGAAAGCTAAAACAGAGGATTTCTGGGCTGGCAACAAAGTTCTAAGGTGGGACTCATGAAGAGAGGACAAGGGCAAACATGCAAAATTTGATTTCCTTTGGAAGGGTCCATACATTATCAGTGTTGTGCAAGGCAATAACACATATTTCCTCAAATATTTAGATGGAAGCACAACTGAAGAAGGCCCTGTTAATGGGTGAATGTTAAAAAATTACCATGATCCCTTTTGATTGAGAAAAAACAGACGGTGTTACTTTCTGTACATAAATGTTTGTATATATCAGCACTTTATTTTATTTTGTAACAGTCCGGATGCTAAAGCACGCAGAAGAAAGCAGGAAGTGCTCCACATCTCATTAGCAAATCAGTTGAGGGAAAGTGTTGTTTCCAACCCAAAATTTCAAATCAATCTAACAGTCAGCACTGAGAAGTTTCAATGCACAGCAACAACAGAAGATCAAGGCAGTCTGACCTGCTGTTCTTGGCTTTTCACAAGGAGAAGACATCCCCAAGTGGAGCCACTATTAGCCTCCCGCTACAGCAGGTTACTCATATTTCATGATTGACATTTTTACAGGCCAAATATGTCATACTTTGCACGCTGCAATGCTCCATATTTGCTGACAGACACCAAAGAAAGAGGCCATGAAAGTGTGCTAGTCAAAGTTCACCTGCTGCATTCCAATTTTTAGGAGTCATTCCATTTTTGTAAAATTTTCATCTAAAGGGAGGTCCAAACAGCTTAATCTTGGTCTCCCTAGGTTTCAATTTCCTGTTTTAGAATATAGAGAATCAATAATCTGTCCAAACAGCTCAATCTTGGCAGATTCTTCGATAGGTAGAGAATCAAACGAGCCCAACTACTTAATCTGGGCCCTTGGAAGAAATAAGGGTAGTTTGTAGATAGGAGGACAGAAAAAGAAAAAGTTGAAAAGTTGGGTCTGCAAGTCTAAGTGCACCCAAACTAAAAGAAGAAAAAATGTTAGGTAAGTAGGCTAGGAAGGTAGTTTTGTGGTTATAGAATCAATGATTGTGATCAGTTTTGTGTTTTCAAATGTTATATCTATTCAATCTATATGGCAAGGCAGGAAACCGTATGAAGGACTTCAAGCGAGGCATGACTAAATTCCCCTTCTCCCTCTTCCCTAACTCATTTACTAACTTCCCCCAAAAGAGGTCAAGATTTGTTTAATATCTCTTAGTTTCATCATTTTCCATATCATTTGCCTTGATAAAGATCTGCTTTACTCAAGGAGGATCCATATTTTCTCTACAAAGTTCTATCTCCCCTTTAAAGCCTAAGATCTCTGAGACTTAGCGCTTTCTTGTCATTTTCATATTAACTCCTGACATTATTATGTAAATCCCTATCTATTTCCCTTCCCCCTACTAAAACTATAGTAATAATTCCCCTATGTAAATATCCCATCCCTCTGGTTGAAACATAACCATAAATATCCCCTTGGGAATTACTAAGTTCACCTGGATCTTAGTAAGAACCCTCATATCTGCATAAGTTTCCCCTCCAAGGTGTTTGGACTCCTTCCAAAACACAAAAAACCCTCACCAAACCATACCGCACCCAGCGCATTCCATTTTTGGGATTTATTAATATTTGATTGATAAATAACCAACGCCCCGAAACAAATTAGTCTTTAACCTAAGTCCAAAACCCACCCGCGGCTGCAAATATTAAAGTTTATCATGTGCGCTGTTTCACTAAACCCTATGCATCTTCTCCTCCCACCCACCATCGGATCAACCCTCCCAGATCCGATGGCCCTTATGCATATCGGGCGCCCTCTTGTGAGTGTTAGTTAGCACCCGATGTCCGACGGTTTTACCGACGTACACTGGGACAGCTGGCGGCATCCCATTGCATCGGGCCGCCCCTGACAGATACCACCTCTGTACCAAAGGCGGTCTGATGCGAGCCAAAAACTGCCCTCTCCTTGCGTAACGTGGGCGCCGTGTCACCCTGCCACATCGCCTCCACCTCACCCCTCACCTGCTTCACCCTGCCACCGTGTCCCTGCCACATCACCCTACCGTACTTCCACTTCATCATGCTGACATCACATCCGTACAGGGGGTCCCACTGCTGATGTCATCTGCCGTACCACTGACGTCATGTTGACATCAGCAGCTCAAAAAACGCGCAAGTGCAAAAATCAAGCTTCGGAGCCCCGAATCGAATTTCTGAGGCAGTTTTCGGTGCGCGATTAGCGCTTAGCGCTAATTGCGCATCGCTACGAGAAATAGGCCATATTGGAGAATCTTTAGGGAATCTTTTGATTCCTCAGCCATTTTTGCACCGAAAAAGGCAGAAAAGCCCAATTTTGCAGATTTGAACGTATCAAAAGACAGAGAGAGACCCGGTTCAAAGATTAAAGAATATCAAAGCAAATATGCAGCCAAAAACCATGCCAAAGAGTATCAGGAAGCGGCAGAGAGTATCAGTGTTGCGGCGAAGTGTATCAGTGGAGATCTTCTCAGGGCTCGAGGTGAATGAAGCATTAAAATAAAACCTTGAAAGTCAAGAAGCAGTTAAGGAACTATTCAAAGCTCACCAACATAAATGACTGCACATTAAAACTCACATCAAATCAGTGGACCAGAACTCAATGCACAGTTATTACAGAACCACTACACCAAGTCACAGAGGACACCACATCAACTCACTTTTGATCCAGCTGCCTCTGGCGCAGCCCAAAGAAGACTTACTTGCATTTAATTCCAGCATAAGTTAGGTTTTAGAAAGCTTTCCCACAGACCTGTTTAGGTCAGTTGTAATAAATACTTTTATATATTTTACCCATATATACCACCCTGAAAAATGTAATAGGGGTTGGTTGGTCTTTATTGGTTTGATTTTTTTTGCTCGAGCAGAGACTCGCACTGTATATGTGATAATTTCTATAATCAAAGATTGCTTGAGAGTCCGGAGAATGAACTGTGCACTGTGTTTAATTGGCTGAAGAGTGACTGTGGAATTCCTGTGCTTCTACATGGTTCAATAAGTGTTCCTTAACTCTGTTTAGTTGTTCTATTTTTGTTTTATCATATATGTTCCACCATCTAAAATTACAGAAAGAAAGAATAGTTTAGGATTTGCTTGGCAGCACCCTATGCTCAATTTCTGTGATTTCTGCATGTTTTCATCAGGAATAGCTATGAATATGCATACTTAAATGATCATGTTTACACTGTTTCTTTCACATATGAATGTTAGTTTAGGAATTCTTAATTGCTCCTAGATAACCATTCATCCACCTCCCTTCTCTATTAGCTGATGAAAGATTCTTAATTTCCTTTCATCTCTGACTTTCATTCCATCTTTTTAGCAATTGGTATTGTTTCATGTGTAGCTATCCTACTCTATAATCCTCTTGTGTCCAAGAAAACGTAACATCAAGCATTAATCCATGACTCCATGCCCAATGGTTTGAAACTTATCACACTATCCCTTGCCTCTCTGCTTGAATGCAACTTCCTTCCATTCAAACTCCATCCAAACTTAAACAAAACCCACTGAACCCAATAGCTAGCTTAAAATCATCATCAATAAAGCTAAATCATTAAGAGAGAGCCCTCTTTGATTGCAAGTGGGCTAGAACCTGTAATCAAAAAATTGGTTTGTGGTTACCTCGGTCGTATCCCTTTAGGAGCTTAGGGAAAACCTGAGTGATAACACTACCCACATAAGTTCCACAGCCAGTATTAATTAACACGGGCACTACCCACTTGTCGGGCACTACCCGTTGGGCAGGGGCGCTACCCATACAGTGACAGAGCCCAGAAAATTTTTGTCTTGTGCCTAGTTTCTTATCAAATCAGCTCCATCGACTTGCAAGTAGGCTTCTAAAGGTTGCTTAGTAGATTTTAGCATGATTGTAGTGTTAATAATGTTGGGAAACAAGCCTTGGTTGAAGAGAGAATTGTATTTCATTCTCTGTCATTCCAATTTGATCGACGATAGAACTAAGAAGTTCTGGATTGAGCGGGTGACAGGATGACACCACTTTCAAGGAGACAGCGGAGCTTCTTGCAGTATGAATCTGCTCGATATTGGAGTAACACAAGATGCCGCAGTTGAAAAGGAAGGATACTAGTTGACTCCCTTTAGATGTGTAGAGGAACGCTATGGTTCTATATTGCTAGACATGTTTTGAATTGTTATATATGGTTCGCGGTGTCGTTGAACAGCTGGAAGACAAACAACGATATTCATATATTGTTGTTTGGAAAAGTTCATTGCATATGTTTGAAATACACAGATGTTTTTGTCTCAGGTCATTTTAAACTCTGAGGTGCAACATTATAACATAAAATGTTATGACGATTCTGTCTGCTTAACATATATGTAGACACGTTGGAGGAGGCTTTCATTTGTTTTCTTCTATGACATGATTGATAATAAGGGGAGTCAAAGTTAATGTTCTATTTCTTCCAACAAATAAATCGAAATGAAAGTGGCATTTTCTAGGTAGCAGTCATTGCACTATTTGGGCATTTGATTCATCTAAAGAACATATGTGGCAGCATGGAAACGTGCCCTCAGCAGAGACACCTGTCGTGATATTTTGGGAGGGTGGTATAATCGTAATGGAAGTGAATAAATAGCTAAACCCAAATTAAACACAGAATACCAACCATAAGCAGAGAAATAGGGTCGATTTGCCTATTTTTGGCCTCAGTTGCAGTTCAGAAAGTCTAGCTACAGGTTCTAGCAATTCATTTGTTATCAACGAATAAATTGTAACGCTGCTCCTTTTAAGAGCAGACTTATTTTAGGTGAAGCTGCTCCTTATTTTCATCGATCAGTTATCACCTCTCATAGTTTATTTAATGTATTGAAAAATCATTTGTAGGAGAGAGTTCTGAAAGCTGGTGGAGGAGAAATACAGAGTTTTATTGTACAGTTATGATAGGGATTTAAATAAAAGATGCATCTCTGACCCCTGAGATTCTTGTGGTATGAATTTAACATTTGTCTAAGTTTCATATGTAGTTTGTTGTGTTTCCATTTCATTTCATAATCGTTTCTAAATGAATACTTTTAAGTGAGAAAGGAAGAATTCAATTTATTTGCTCTGTCTTGAGGAAGTGTTCATATTTAATGTTTTCTTCTGTTTTACAAGGATTCATCTTCTATGCCCTTGTCAACCTCTCAAACAGTTCACCCACTCCACATTATTTCAAATTTGATGTTAAATTTCTTGCTTATCTTGCTTCAGGAGATAATCTGTGTTTTTTATTATATTTCCCTGTTCAAGCTGTTCTTTGCCCCATGCAGCCCGAAAACCCAATCATTTATTAAAAACCTCATTTCATATCACTTTACTAGCCTAAAATCAGTTCCCATTCTAGAGTCATCTCGCACCCTATTGCTCATTTTATCGAGATTGACTGGAGAGAGCCCTCTCCTGTCCTCGTAGGGATAGCTACGAGGCTGAGCTTGGTTTGATGTTGCCTTGAGTTTTGCCTTCCTTAGCCTGAGGCAGATTCGAGCACTAACATAGTGGCGACCATACTGGGGAAGATGGTTTGCTGTTGATGTTACATTCAACTTGTTGATTGTCTTGTCCTAGTACATGAAATCAAGTTGCAGATCTGATGCTGATGGTGGACAACAGTCAGACACATATGAAGGCTGAAACATTCACCTGGTAACTCCAACTCGATCTAGACATTCTAGTGCTCGCTGATCCATCTATGCAATGGTAGGGTATGTGGCAATCCCTGCACTTTGTGAAGCTGTAAACGAAGTTAGAGAGTGGTTAGTGGATATTGAAATTAATGAAGAATTTTTCAGTGCCTTGCTTCAATGTTTGAAATCTCCAAAGTTCCCTCTTGAAACTAAAACTGGTGTCTGTGAGTTAATTGTTGAAAAACTTGAGAAGGAGATTCAATATTTGAATGAGTAGATCCAGTCATATGATTTTCGAGATCCTAAAAAGTTCTTGGAAACTCTTCCTCCTTCGAAACAAGAAATAATAGAGCTACCTACAGATGTTTGCATTGACAGTGTGCAGTTGGAGGTATGTATTGTGGAGTTGGGACAACAAATAGAGTCTGACTTTTGTGATCCTATTGCAACATACATGGAAATGTTTTTCAGTTTGGTTGATAGATCAGGCTATCTTTTACATGACCAGGCTCATTACGTGCATGTAGGGCTGCCAGCAATTGCATCTGTGATCTGGTTGAAGCACTCTCAAGCAGCATTCTTCTCAGATTTACTTGAATGGTTAATCTGGCATTACAGTATTACCTGATCTATTGTTTTTGCAGCAAAGTAGGGTAAATTTTGTAAATAAATAAGCAGCCAAAAGGCAACATTTCGTTCTAGTTTCATTATAGTTTAGTTTGAAGTTTGCCGAGTCAATTTTTCAATCATTTCAGTTAAGTTTCAATCCATAAATGAGTCAAAATTTTATGTGGTTGATAGAAATAATGATTCCATTGCCCAATGGATGGACGCACTGTCTGCTCTCCCAAATCTCTATAGTTCTTGGCACCTCCAAGAAGTGGCAGCTGCCATCCCCATTAGAGCCAATGTTAGACTCCGTCTTGTCAGTCCATTGCAGTCATATTCACCAAGGTTCATTTCTCGTCATTTGCAGTCATTAAAGAGTCATTTTAATTCTTGAGTCCAGGGTTTGGTCTTGTGCAGGCCAGAGGAAGGTTCAACAAGTTTTTCAAGGATGTCATCGTCAATAATGTGAGATTGAATCTTCTTCAAAACCTTGTTTTGAAGAAGAAATCATCAAATGTGTTTTTTTTTTTTAGAAGATGTGATTTGTCAAAATGTTTCAAATTCTCTAGCTCTTCAAATGGTAGCAGCTTCAGCAGCTCCTGTCCCTACAAAAGCACAAAAAAAAAGAACATCATCAGTAATCAGAGACAAAGAAATCAAACAAAACAGAGTTTTGCATCCAAATGTCAGAATGCCAAAATATACAACGCGCCCAGTTTTTTGGTGGAGTTGATGGTTATAATCTTGAAAGTGAACCATGTGTGGCTTGTAGCTGGCCAGACATTGGCAAGAAAACTCATGCTTTCTCTTGTAGATAAGGCACAACATAATGAACCTTTGAGTGTGGATCCAAAATTTGTTAATAGACTAAGAAGTCTTCTCAGTAATTTGATTTTGGACAAAGGCAATCACTGGAGAGGGAACATTGTGATGGAGTAAAGGTCGAATTGGAGAAGTGGAGAGCGAAAATTTGTTTACAGAACCATGGAGTGGAGGTGCGCGCTACCCATACAGAGTGCACACTACCCACATAAGGTGCGCTACCCACATAAGTTCCATAGCCAGTATTAATTAACATAGGCACTACCCACTTGTCGGGCGCTACCTGTTGGGCAGGGGTGCTACCCATACAGTGACAGAGCCCAGAAAATTTTTGTCTTGCGCCCAGTTTCTTATCAAATCGGCTCCATCGACTTGCAAGTAGGCTTCTAAAGGTTGCTCAATAGATTTTAGCATGATTGTGGTGTTATTAATGTTGGGAAACAAGCCTTGGTTGAAGAGAGAATTGTATTTCATTCTCTGTCATTCCAATTTGATCAACGATAGAACTAAGAAGCTCTGGATTGAGCGCGTGATAGGATGACACCACTTTCAAGGAGACAGCGGAGCTTCTTGCAGTATGAATCTTCTCGATATTGGAGTAACACAAGATGCCGCAGTTGAAAAGGAAGGATACCAGTTTACTCCCTTTAGATGTGTAGAGGAACGCTATGGTTCTATATTACTGGACATGTTTTGAATTGTTATATATGGTTCGCGGTGTTGTTGAACAGATGGAAGACAAGTAATGATATTCATATATTATTGTTTGGAAAGGTTCGTTGCATATGTTTGAAATACACAGATGTTTTTGTCTCAGGTCATTTTAAACTCTGAGGTGCAACATTATAACATAAAATGCTATGACGATTCTGTCTGCTTAACATATATGTAGACACGTTGGAGGAGGCTTTCATTTGTTTTCTTCTATGACAGGATTGAAAATAAGGGGAGTCAGAGTTAATGTTCTGTTTCTTCCAACAAATAAATCGAAATGAAAGTGGCATTTCCTAGGTGGCAGTCATTGCACTATTTGGGCATTCAATTCATCTAAAGAACATATGTGGCAGGATGGAAACGTGCCCTCAGCAGAGACACCTGTCGTGACATTTTGGGAGGGTGGTATAATGGTAATGGAAGTGAATAAATAGTTAAACCCAAATTAAACGCAGAATACCAACCATAAGTAGAGAAATAGGGTCGATTTTCCTATTTTTGGCCTCAGTTGCAGTTCAGAAAGTCTAGCTATAGGTTCTACCAATTCATTTGTTATCAACGAATAAATTGTAGCGTTGCTCCTTTTAAGAGCAGACTTATTTTAGGTGAAACTGCTCCTTATTTGCATCGATCAGTTATCACCTCTCATAGTTTATTTAATGTATTGAAAAATCATTTGTAGGAGAGAGTTCTGAAAGCTGGTGGAGGAGAAATACAGAGTTTTATTGTACAGTTATGACAGGGATTTAAATAAAAGATGCAGCTCTGACCCCTGAGATTCTTGTGGTATGAATTTAACATTTGTCTAAGTTTCATATGTAGTTTTTTTTGTTTCCATTTCATTTCATAATCGTTTCTAAATGAATACTTTTAAGTGAGAAAGGAAGAATTCAATTTATTTGCTCTGTCTTGAGGAAGTGTTCATATTTAATGTTTTCTTCTGTTTGACAAGGATTCATCTTCTATGCCCTTGTCAACCTCTCAAACAGTTCACCCACTCCACATTATTTCAAATTTGATGTTAAATTTCTTGCTTATCTCGCTTCAGGAGATAATCTATGTTTTTGATTATATCTCCCTGTTCAAGCTGTTCTTTTCCCCATGCAGCCCGAAAACCCAATCATTTATTAAAAACCTCATTTCATATCACTTTACTAGCCTAAAATCAGTTCCCGTTCTAGAGTCATCTCGCACCCTATTGCTCATTTTATCGAGATTGACTGGAGAGAGCCCTCTCCTATCCTCGTAGGGCTAGCTACGAGGCTGAGCTTGGTTTGATGTTGCCTTGAGTTTTTCCTTCCTCAGCTTGAGGCGGATTCGAGCGCTAACAGGGCCCACAGTTTGGCGTTTCATCTCCTAGGGTTAGGTTTTTGGATGTTTTGGGTTTTCCATTGTTTCTCAACAATAAATAGGCCTTCGAGCCTCATTGTAACACTGTTTAGAGGCATGTAGCCACCACATCTCTTCTTAGAGATAAGATACCATCGCCCTAGCTGGTTTATTTCCATTTCTTTTTGTAAGCATAATTTAGTATTTTACATTAATGAAATGAAGTATTATTTCCACTGCATCTCTGTATTTATGGTTATTTCTATTCTTTATTGTGTTCCTATATAAATCTAGATTAGTGGTATCAGAGCGGTCTATTTTTTCTCTGTTTTTCTTTGCATGTCCCCAACGAGGTCGTGATATAAGGAGTTAGGACTTGAAATGGTCAAACCTTTGCAAGACCAGCCTTGCAAATCCCGACGGCCTCCCATGGAAAATGAAAAGAAAGATGATGGGGCAGAGATCTTATCAAAATCTTGCTTGAAGAAGCCCTCAAGTGACAAAGGAATGTTATGATGGAAAACTTCGCCCAAATCCTTCAGCGGCTACCCAGAGGCAATGCATCGGCTTCCAATAACTACTCTGGAAATGCCACACCCTTTAAGGTACAAGGTAATTTTGAAATCCCCATATTCGAGGGTCAGATAGACAGAGATGTCATAGATAAATGGTTAAATTTGCTAGAAGGGTATTTTTCTGTTCTTGATTTTTCCAACCGGGAAAAGATTATTTTCGCTCTTCTCAAAACAACCCTCCACGTCAAGGATTGGTGGGAAACCTATTGTGAGAAGAAGGATGAAAGTATGAGCTCACTATTTTCAGCGGCAACCACTTGGAATTCATTCCGGGATGCCATTAAGGAGCAGTACTACCCTGTCAAAAGCTATGAGGACAAATACATAAAGTGGACCACGTTGCAACAAGGAAGGGACCAAGATGTGCCAGAGTTCACAAACATTCTTCATACCCTTCGCACACAGTTGGGTATCAAGGATTCTGAGCTACATTTGGTACTCAAATACTACGACTGCCTACAAAGATACATCCAGGATGAGATGGAGTTCCTAAACATCTCCTTAATTGGAACAATGTATCGATACGCTATCAAAATTGAGCAGAAGTTTAAACAAAAGAAGCAAGACTTTGGATCTGCGAATTCGAAGAAAAAAAGACAAAGCCAAGGTGGGGTGACCCAAGACAACCCATCAAAGCCACAAGAAAAGAACAACACCATGAAGTCAAAGAAGGACATAGGAAAGTGGTGTGAGTTCCATAAGAGCCCCACTCACAACACAAGTGAGTGTCGGACCAAGCAGTCACTGGTAACCGAGTTGAAGGCTTCCCAACTAGATGCATGTTCTGACCCTGAGTCAGAACCTAGCAAGGGGAATGGCAAAGGGAAGTAGATGATTGGCATGGAGCCTAGTGCCACTGTTGCCATTGCCATGATCGAGAAGAATGAGCCCAAAGAGCGAGAGGAGGGGGTGAATCTTTTCCACTCATAGATGTGGGTGAAGGGTTCACTGCTGCAATTCATTGTTGATAGTGGCAACCAAAAGAACCTCATTTCAACAAAGGTCGTGAAGCAGTTGAGCCTATTGACTACACCACACCTGCAACTATACAGTATCAGGTGGCTCCACCAAGGAAGAGATCTCTGAGTTTTCCAGCAGTGTCGCCTTCCCTACAACATCAAGCCCTTCACAAATGAGGTATTTTATGATGTTGCACCTCTTGATGTTTGTGATGTATTATTGGGCCAACCATACTTTTGGAGGCAACATGCTATGTATGAGTCAACGCCTCACGTTGTGTTAGGTCCCTATAATACTAGTGATTACCCCATTACTATTGTAGTTATATCCCTTATTAATATCGTTGTGCCCCTATTGTCCCCATATTGTTATTACTGTGCCCCATAGAATCCCTCTATTGTTATTTTTGTGCCTTTATATTATTATTGTTAGGCTGGTTGGGTTATATTGTGACTCCTTAGACTCCTATATATAGAAAGGAGGTTTTGTCATTTGAATCATCAAAGAATCATTAATTTGTATAATTTAAAGGAGGTTTCCCCCTCGAAGAGGTTGAATTCAAAGGCGTTGATCTATCTTTTCTATCTTTTTGTGAGCTGGTTTCATAACATTTGGTATTAGAGCATTTGGATTCTAGGGTTTCATTGCTCCAAATAGGTCATCATGGAATTTTCGCTATAAATTTTTTTCTGCGATGTTTCAAAAGCAAAAAAAAGCCCCATTTGAGATGAAATCGCACTGAACCTCAGATCCAAATTTCAAAGTTTTTCGCTCTATATTTGCGGAGATATGATCTGAGGAAGTTGGTCTTTTTGCAGACTCCTGAATTACATTTCAAACAGGTGACCTGGGGAACATCATCATAACCTTCTCTCTGAGCATCAGATTGAAATTTCATAAGAACGTATAGAAAGAGGACAGACTATAGTTTCTTGTATATATTTTTCAGAGCCAAGGGTTGAAACAGGGACACGTGGCATGTCGTACAAGTTCACTCTACTAAACTAGTCTATAATTAGGTCACTGTCAGAGATTTGGCATAAATATTCCTTGGAGAATCCAATTGGGATCAGACTAGTGGCATTGGAAAGAGGACATAGAGGGCTATTGCAGGTTGCAATTTCAAAACTGGATGATCCGAAATTACAGAGATACATCAAAGACAATATTGAGCTCCTACAAAGTGAAAAAAGGTGTGTAGATTTTTTTAAATTTTTGCTTAAGCTTAGTTTGAAAAATTATTTTGAAGGAACTCAAAGGGCATAGTAGAGCATTATTATCAGTAACTGATGCCTCAAGGAAAGAAAATGAAAACGCCTAGTAAGAAACCTAAAATCTCTAGCATGACTCATGAAGAAGAGGAAGAAATGCTACATGATATATCAAAATTACAAGACCAAGTGCAACAAATTTCACTCTCACAAAAGCTAACAAAAGCTAAGATAAATGGCGTGGAATCTAAGATGAAGGGTGTGGAAACTAAGATGAATGGTGTGGAAGCTAAGATTGATGATTTGAAGATAGATTTGAAGAAAAATTTGACAAATTTTCTACAAGAAATACTTACTAATGGTGAAAGGGTAGCGAAGGAAACTCATGATGCGAACAAAAGAAATGTTAATCATGATTTCATAGACTCTAATGTTGGATTGAAGACCCACCATACTCCAAAAATCGATATGAGGAATTTTGATGGCAAGGATCCCGCAACATGGATATTACAGATGGAGCAATTTTTCAATCTCAATAATGTGAAAAACACACAAA
>APFE030719452.1:35665-51813 GCA_000404065.3 Pinus taeda
ATCATCCAAGAATTGTTCATTTGTGTAATGTAAAGGAGGTTGCCCCCTCGAAGAGGCTGAATTCTAAGGCGTTGATCTCTCTTTTCTATCTTTTGTGAGTTGGTTTCATAACACTGTCTATGTGATGTGATGTTTCATGTTTTGTTTTGATGATTAGAATGTTTAAAGGAACCTAACCAATTGTAAAAATTAAAAGAAATATTGATTCAACCCCTTCTCAGTATTTCCAACAAAATTCAACTATGGCTTTAATCCTTTCTAATATATATATATATATATATATATATATATATATATATATATATATATATATATATATATATATTATATATATATATATATATATAGATATAATGCCCTTGCTTAAAATGTGACCCAACAATTTTCCTTCTAAAACTACAAATAAACATTTATTGGGAGTTAAATATAATCTATATAGTCTACATCTTTCAAAAACTTTTTGAACATGTGAGAGATGTTGTTCCCTTAACTTTGAATAGGCTTTCAATTCATCTTGATAATATCCAATACTTTTCCCTATTATATCTTTCAATACATGGTCCATGCCTCTTTGAGTAGCTTCAATATTCTTTAATCCAAACGACATTTGAATATAAGCATAAGTTCCAAAAGGTATAGTAAACATTATTTTATGTATATCTTCATCAACCACTAATACTTGATTATATCTAAAGAACCCATCAACCATAGACATCAATGAAAAACTAGTGACCGTTGTAACAACATTTCCATATTGGGCAAGGGATAATTATATTAAGATCCCCAAAATTATAATCTGATTTCTCCATTCTTTTTCTTACTACCACTGGATTTGAAATTCAATCAAAATGTCTAACTAGAAAAATAATTCCTACTTTTCTATCTTTTTATTTTCTAGTTTAACCAAGAGTTTTAATTTGGGACTGATTATCCTCGACTTTTGTCTGACAAATTTCATTCCTTCTTTCAAAGGTATAATATGTTAAATAATACTATTATCATACTCTTTCAAATCACCATATATCCATGCAAAAACATCCTGGAAATATCTGAAGAGTTTGATGTATACATCAACTTCCTCCATGTTACATGTGCTTCCCAAATTTTAATATTTTGGTTTATGTTGAGTTCCAATATTTATTTTTTGAATCTATTGAAGTTTTCTAAGTAGTAATTCTTCAAGAAGTTTACTCTTTCATACTTGTTCACCTCAAGTAAACAACAATTCTAAAAGAATAGGAATTTTAGTACTTACATCATTTCTAGGAGTTAAATATTCGAATTCAAGGTCTTATGAAAAGTCTTCCTTTTTTATGCTTTTTTCTATTAGAAATTCAACAATATGCTCTTTATTTTCAAATATTTTCCAAAAATTATGGTTATCTGGTATTAATGGAAGGAAAATCATTTTGACATGAAATGAATTATAGGATGATTCTAGATTAAAGATTGTAGCTATCACTGTCAATGGATCAATCCTTTGCTTTCTTTCCCTTGGGACAAATGATATGTTGAAAGAATCAAATTTTGGAGAATATCCTAAATTCTCTCAATATAAGCCTTTAAACCACCTTTTTTGGTATTATATATTGATTGATGACAATGAGATCTATTATTTCTATTTGATAAGTAGGTTTTAACCCCTAAGTCAATGCTTCATATTTTTCTTCATTTCTTGTACAGTTGAAACTTAATTGAAAGCATGTGGATACAAATCCCCTTAAGGGATTTTAAATATCACACCTACTCTAGCTCCATAATTTGAGGAAGCACCATTGAAAAACATTTTCCAAACCCCCTAAAATGGGATTTCATCATCATTTTCAATATTGACATCATCATTACTTAAGATGGCATAATTACTATGACCAGTATCAATATAGTTTACCATTGTGTAAATTTATTTCATGAATAAATCAAGATTTTTTGTTCATGAGGGACTCGGTGTGAGACCACCCTACTTAGATGGAAGCATCATACAACTTCCACAAGTGTCCTACTAAGGAAAGTACCATTCCATTCCTAAAATGAAACCACATATTACAAGTAGATTTACCATAATTATAGTAAAAAATGTAATAATATGGGGCACAAAGCTTATCAATGCACATAAATACTTGGTTTCTCCATATGTTGGCACTCTTCTTGAATAAATTGCAACATGCTCTCTCTTGTCTCAATACCTGGTACATTCCAAAACTAATTGTCTACATTATGGAAAGAGACTGTTATCACCCCAAGAAACTCTCCTAGGTTGTATCTCGGAGATGCTAGGGAACATTACAAACTCAACAAAATGTTGGAAGTGGATGAATGGAGGGTCTGATGCATATTCAAGCCAGATAACCACTCCTACTATGCTTAACTCCAGACATGGGTGAACACCCCCAGACTACAAGCCTTTAGACCACCAATTACTCACATTTTGAGGATTAAGTGAATATGGAGAATACTGACCACACCAACAGATGCACAAGACCCTGTGATGGCCGACTGCAACCAGTAAGAGGTCTGCAAATCTATTTCCTAATGCACAGACAGGATGAAAACTCTCTGGCACTAAGTAAACAGAAACCTGCATAAGATACATACTAGACTTTACCACAGAGGTGGGATGAAAGCCCCTCAAATGCTAAACATCAAGAGCACATGAAACTGCATAACAAGCACAACCTAGAATAGAGAAGAAGTGGAAAGTGAGCAATTAATAGCCAAAGAAGCTTGTATTAGTTGAAAATGAAGACTAGACACTGCTGGTATCAAAGTAGTTACAGTGTCCAGAAGTTGAACCTTACATCAAAACAACAACCATTAACCCTCATCCCCTCTGTGTTCTAGGTATATATAGAGTTTGATTACAAAAATGATCTGTTGTTCTATGCGTGGAGGGTCATAATGGACCACCAACCGCTTTAATTGTCTGATAGAGTGTCTATTATAATCTGCTAGCTTTAATGAACAAAATTGATCTTCTTGGATACTCTGTTGTACTTCTTGATCAGGTGGAGTGTAATATGTATGAAACTCCATAACTGCTGGTTGCGTTTGCCTGCTCGAGGTTTGTACTTTTCGCTCTCAGCCACTCTGTTTCTTAAATGCGGTTGTTGGAGAGGAAATGCACCAAGTACTTGGTAGATAATTACTGTCGTCCTTCAGGTGCACGACATGATCGGGGTGTGTTGAATTCATGGAGGATGTACGAGTGAGCAGAGGATGAACATCAACCATTGGATTGCAGTGATCAATGGCGAGGATCGTTTTGCAGAAGGTATGGGGAGATATGGAATCAGGATGGACGAGGTCCATTGGATTAAACACGGGAAGATCCAACGGTGATCGGGGGTGGAAGTTGCGCGGGGAGTTACCGGCCGGGAGTAATGGTTTAAGCAGTAAGCGGTAATGCTCGCACTGCTTTTGGGAGTGAAGTGGTAAAAGTACGCGGGTTAGCGATCACGTTTAGGGCACGATGCGTGGCGGATGGGATAGGGCCAATACAGCTTTTCCCGCGGGTTAACGCACGGGCGGTTGACGGGATTGGGGGAAGCAAATGTCGTCGGATCGCACGGTGGACGATCGGACAACGGGGTTTTGACGTGCAAGTTTTGTTTGACTGATGTGACAGGGAAAGCAATCGCGAAGGTGCACGGTTAGGTGGTAGTGCCATGTAACTTTGGGCTTAGCGTTTCAGGGATTGAGGAAATAAAGGCGGATGCCGAGCTTTGGAGGAAAACGGAGATGAAGAGGGATATGAGAGTATAACATAGTGAAGGAGAATAAGGATGATGGCTGGCGCAAATCTTCTATGAGCATAAACAACCCAATCAAGCTTGCATTTGACCCTCAAATGTTGAATTACATAGCAGATCTAACACTGGATCCTTCTGGGGATGAGATCCTCCCTGTGAGGTCTCAAGAACTGCAGACCAATGCCTTTACTGTAGAAAACAAAATTAGCAAAATTCCTAGTATTCCATTGGGCATGGATTCTACTAAACCTATATTAAGACTGATAAAACAATATATTTACAATATTAAGGCCCAAAAGACCTTAAATCACATAAATTTTCAGAAAACACCCATTAACTGGGTCATCAAAAACTACTTCTCTTCCCATGCTTTGCAGTATAAAGGTATTGTTCCCTTGGATTTGAGAAATAATAAAAGGCCCTGTCCAAAAAGCATCAAACTTTCCATGATTGCCTCTCTTTTCTTTCAGTGCATCCCACTTTAGAACCAAATCTCCAATCTGAAAATTATCTGCCTTTGTCCCTTTGTCAAAAGCTTCCTTGATCTTTTTTTGATGTGATGCAGACTTTTCAACCATCCGTTCTCTAATCTGATGTACCTCTGCTAAATTTGTGATCCTTTTAGCCATGTCTTCTTCCTCGCTCTGTTATGGTTGCAGAAACTTTGCCATGGGGAGAGTAAGATGAATTGGAAGTACTGCCTCTATGCCATACACCAGCTTGAATGGAGAGTTCCCTATGGATCTCTTAATGGTCACTCTGTCAGCCCATAGTGCATACTTGAGCTTAGAATCCCAATTCTTTTTGTTATCCTCCAACAGCTTCTTAATTATCCTTATTAAACTCTTGTTGGAAGATTCAGCTAGACCATTACCTTGAGGATAATATGAGGTGGAATGAACTAATTTAATGCCCATTGAATCACACATATCCACCAATTATCTTTCCCTGAAGGCTGCTACATTATTTGTGACTAGCTTATGTGGACAACCAAATCTAGTAAAGATGTGCTTTGTCAAAAGCTTCATGACCACATTATGGTCAACCTTCTTGGTAGGGATTGCTTCAATCCACTTAGTAAAGTAATCAGTGGCTACTAATATCCATATATGCTGGCCACTGGAATGTGGATTGATTTCACCAATGAAATCCAAGCCCCACTGCTAAAAAGGTACTTTTGCATGTATGGGTTTTAAGGGCAAAGATTTCAATTGTTGTTTCCCTTTAAATCTTTGGCACCTGTCACAAGATTTAACAAATGAAAATGCATCAGAAAATAGAGTGGGACAATAGTACCTAGCTCTGAGGATCTTATGGGCTGTAGTCTTCCAATAATGATGCTCTCCACACATTCTGGAATGAAACTACTGCATAACCTCCATTGGTTGCTCTTTGTCAAGACACCTTAGAAGCATTCCAGATGGGTCCCTCCAACAGAGCAGATTTTCATTAATGCAATATTTTGTTGCCCTAAGCTTAATAGTTCTGGCTTGACTTGTGCTTGAGCCTGGAGGGATTTCTAGCTTCAGCAAAAATTTAACTATTGCAGAATACCAATCACAAGAAGCTAGATTTTCTGCCACTGACTGCTTTCTCTCTGGTTCAGCTACTTCCTCTTCTTCCGTTTGACCATTTTCTGAATCTGTGCTTAGGATATTTATGTCCAATGTTTTGCAATTTTCTTCAGCTAATAGTCTGGCAAGACCTTGACCCTCTAACAAGTTTGGTGGGTTTCAGTTCTATATTGAACTCAATTAACTTTGCAATCCATTTAGCCCTCCTTCCATTAGCATCAGGTTCTGTTAGGACATCTTTTATTGCAGCAAAGGGTACATATGCAATTATCTTGGAATGCATAATGTAAACTCTGAAAGCTTTCAAAGATTTGATAAGAGAATATGTCTGTTTTTCAATGATATCATACCTCAGCTTAGCATCCCTTAAGGTCTTGCTGAAAAATGCCACTGGATGCTCTGAGCCTTCTTCATCTGCTTGCAATAAAACCACTACAAGGGTATCTTCAGAGGCAAAATAAAATATATGGAACTCCTTGTTGTAATTTGGACTAATTAAAGTGGGAGCTTCCATAATGGCTTTCTTAATGGAATCAAATGATTTTCTTGTTGCTTCAGTCCATTTCAGCTCTGATCCCTTTTTCAACATGGAGGTGATATGCTTCATGAGTTCTGCAAAATTTGGTATAAACCTCCTCACAAAGTTTATTTTGCCCAGAAAAGACTGGATATCTTTCTTCGATCTTGGGACAGACAAAGTCTGTATTTCTTTTACTCTTATTGGGTCATTTCGAACACCTGTAGCAGAAATAATATGTTCTAAAGAAAACTATAACTTTTTAGGATTGACTGAAATCCCAAACCTTCTGCACTTTAAAAACACTTTCTTCAAATGCTGCAAGTGGTCATGACGGTTGCTGGAGTATACTGTTATGTCATCAAGGTAGATAAGAACAAATTTGTCCTTCTCTCCCGTAAATGCTATATCCATAGCCCTCTGAAAGGTGGCTCCAACATTCATCAGTCCAAAAGGCATCTTGGCATACATAAAAGTGCCCCAAGGAGTGGTGAATTCAGTCTTCTCTTGATCATCTGGATGTACAACAACTTGAAAGACATCAATTTAGCCCCTGAGACCTTCTGCAATAAATGCTCGATCTTGGGTAGAGGATAGTTGTCTTTCTTAGAGCATTTGTTTAAGTTTCTGAAATCAACACAAAGTCTGATTTCTCCACTTTTCTTCCTCACCACTACTAAGTTGACTACCCATTTTGAATATCTGAGGGGAACTATGATTTTGGCAGCCAAAAACTTTTTTATTTCTTTTTCAATCAGAGGGAGGAGCATAGGATTTATTGGTCTCAGCTTCTGTTTGAAAGGTATGGTGTCTTTCTCTAAAGGGATTTTATGATGGATGATCTTTTTATCATATGTTTTCAGGTCACTATATTCCCAGGCGAAGACATCAGCAAATTGCTTCATTAAATTGCAGTATTCAGAACTTTGATCCGCAAACAGATGAGTTGATAGGTTTATGTATCTAGGCTGACCTAGACTCCCTATATCATGCTTATAGACTACAGATTGGTCTTCTTTTTGGGAAGCCTTGTAAGGCACATCATTCTGGTCAAACAATCTTTCTAAAGGAATTAGACCCTTAGGTATATGATTGTTGGGCAGTTGGACAATGATATCTTTTCCAATTTTATTTCTAAGCTTAGGTTGGGGGTTTTCTTCTAAAGCTTCATTCTCTTGGTCAATTTTCATTTTAGAAAATTCATCGATGACTTGCAAGAACCTATTTACTTCATCATCATCTTCAAAAACTTTCCAAGCTGGAAATTATCAGGAAAGGATGGTCTATATTTCATTTGGACTTCATAAACTAGTCTGGGAAGCATGGGAGGAACGAACATGCTAGTAGATACAACAAGGGAATCAACAAGCTGATTTTTGGCTCTAGGGATGGATGAGATACAAAAGCTATCAAAAGATTCTTTGAGTCTCCATACCTCATCTCTATATGCTTTTAGTCTTGGGTGCTTTACTTGAAATGTTTTTTTCACCTATTGAATGATCAGATCAGCATCTCCAAACACTTTTATGCTTTTGATTCCTCTGTCTTTAGCTGCGTTCAGGCCCAATATCAGAGCCTCATACTCTGCTATATCGTTTGTGACCTGGAAGGCCAACTTAAAAGACAGTTGTGTGCTTTCTTTTTGTGGAGATATCAGCACCACCCCTGCTCCTGCAGTCTCCCTGGAACATGCTCCATCAAAGAACATCTCCCAAACTTGACTTCCTTGCTCTTCCTCGGCCTGAACTATTTGTTTCCTGATCTGCATTGAGGCCTTCTGAGATTCTTCTATTTGGAGAATACATGCTCCAAAATCAGTGTCCACAGCATAAATGGGATGATTAGAAGGATTCTTTTCATCACTGATGATGTATGCCAGTTGTGCTTCTCTGTACAATCTCCTGCTTTCTCTTCCAAAGACTGGGACAATAGCATAAGATAAATCATTTTGTAATGTCCCACCTAGTCTCTTAATCCATCCTCTGGACAACAACATGCCAAACTTAGGAGGGACATCTGCTACCACAATGCCCATCACCATGCTCTTCATGGGTAGTTGAGTTAGGGTAATGGCTAGATCTTTTATCAGTTCCAAGCATTTCACTTTCCTTGAGTCAAATGAAAATAGATCATGATATGGTCTGGTGATGTTAAGGCTTAACTCTTCCATGACAGTCTTTGGCATCAGATTGTGGCTAGCCTCAGTGTCTAGCAGGCAATTGTGGAGGATTTTGTCATGAATGGTCAAGGAGACATAAAAAGATGGAGAATTATCATCAGTAGGTTCAGTCATGGGGCTCAACACAACTGCAGGTCTATCATCTTGCAAATTAATAGAGTCAGTGGAGGCTTGTGTGGCTTTTAGCTCAAGAGCTTTAAGGATAGGTTTTCTAAACACTTCACTCTTTACAAGTTCTAACAAAGGCACAAATATTTTTAACTTCTGGACTTCTGCTTCAAAGCTAAAAGGGGAAGGTGACTTGTCAAGACCTCTTACCTCTTGAATTGGTGCTTTGGGGATGATTGGATCAACTGCTGGTTTCTTCTGTCTAGTATTCTGTGACTCTGTTTGTACAACAGCTTTTGGGGTAGGATTCTCCTTCACATTATTTGCATGTGACCTCAGATTATATCTTTGCTTCTCCCCAGTTTGTAGAACAACCTCTCTATCCCACCTTTGACTATCTTGTTCCTGCAACAAAGATTCTTCGTATGCAACCAATGTCAAAAAGGAAACACTGCCTTTGTCTTCCATGCAATGGGTTTCATCCTCATCTTCAAACTCTTCCTCCTCCATGACTACATTTTGAAAAGGAGCTTTAACTTTCTGTTCTTCATTTGGTTCTTTTCCCCTCTGAATGATTTGTAATTGCTCATTTTCTCTTCTGTATGGATTTAAATTTCTAGGAGTAAATGTGTTCTAATGCCTTGTCTTTCTTGAGTTCTGTTCAACCTTCAGCTTAGATATTTCAGCAGCCAATGACTCTATCATTCTAGTCATTTTATCTAGTTTAGGTTCTGATGATGAAGCAAAGGAAGAAGAAGCCTCACCTCTTTGCCTCCTTCTGTCAGTATGACTTTTGAGTTTTTCTGCAGCCATTATATTGGATTCTACTTCTAGAACTACATCTTGCATATCAGCCACAGTGGCACATCTTCTTTCTCTCAACAATAAGTAGAAATCAAAGTCAAAAGCATTGGCATAAGTGAGTTTGGTTGAGGTGGGAGTTGGCTTTACCTCAGCTGGTATTTTACTATCCATACGATTGAATCTTTTATTAAATTCAGGCAAAGATTCCCCATTTTCTCTTTTCAGGTTTCCAAACTCAGTATGGTAATATAGCAAGTCTTTTTTATCTCCCCAGTGCTTCAAAAATGCATCATCTAAAGCTTCACTATCAGCAATAGATCTAGGGGCTAGTTCTTTGAACCACTTTCTGGCCTCTCCATCTAGGCTCTGGACAAAAACTCTCATCCACACATCATTTTCGCTAATGTCTAAGTTATCAGCATAACTATAAAACGCTGCAAGGTGTTCTTCAGTAGTTACCCCATCTGTACCAGTGAATTTAGGCATGTATTTCTGGTATTCTCCTGCAGGCATGGCATTCAAAGGAACAAGCAAGACTAGGGGTCCATACCTAGCAGCTGTTATTCTTTCCATCTTTGTTGGTGCTTCCTGACCTGCCATGACTGGAGTATGTGGATGGCTACTGGTATATTGGGTAGTATGGGACAATGAAATAGATGACAGAGACAAGGGAATGTGATGGACTAAATGGGAAGCTTTCTTTGGACTGAGATCCAAAGGGGAACTGAATGAACAAGGAGCTTTATGAATCTCTGAAGGTGATTCTTCACTAGCAATTCTAGGCTTTATATCTTCAAATGACACATTCTCAAATATAGCCTTCTCTTGTAGAGATGCGTAGGATTTCTTAGGCTTACCTATTCCTAATTCTCCTCTCTATGAAGTATTCTTCGACTTGACAATCTTCTCAAGATCAGGCATTGGGTCAGCTGGTGATTACTAAGGATTTCTTCGAGTATGCCTCACGAACTGAGCCAGGACTGTAATGTGGAGTTGTCAAAGGTTGGCCTTCCTCCAGTGGAGTCGCCAGATAGATGATTACAACCAGAACTGTGTCCAAACCTTGTCTATCATCAAAGCTTGTAACTGTGTCATCTCCCAGGGAAGTTGAGCTTCAATCTCCTCTCCCCAGCAATGACGCCAATTTATGTTATCACCCAAAGAAACTCTCCTAGGTTGTATTTCGGAGATGCTCGGGAACATTACAAACTCAACAAAATGTTGGAAGTGGATGAATGGAGGGTCTGATGCATATTCAAGCCAGATAACCACTCCTACTATGCTTAACTCCAGACATGGGTGAACAACCCTAGACTACAAGGCTTTAGACCACCAATTACTCACAGTTTGAGGATTAAGTGAATATGGAGAATACTGACCACACTAGCAGATGCACAAGACCCTATGATGGCCAGCTGCAACCAGTAAAAGTTCTACAAATCTATTTCCTAATGCACAGACAGGATGACAACTCTCTAGCACTAAGTAAATAGAAACCTGCATAACGGATTCAATGATACATACTAGACTTTATCACAGAGGTGGGATGACAACCCCTCAAATGCTAAACATCAAGAGCACATGAAACTGCATAACAGGCACAACCTAAAATAGAGAAGAAGTGGAAAGTGAGCAATTAACAACAAAAGAAGCTTGTATTAGCTGAAAATGAAGACCAGACGCTGCAAGTATCAAAGTAGTTACAATGTCCAGAAGTTGAACCTTACATCAAAACAACAACTATCAACCCTCATCCCATCTGTGTTCTGGGTATATATAGAGTTTGATTACAAAAATGATCTAATGTTCTATGCGTGGAGGGTCATAATGGACCACCAATCGCTTTAACTGTCTGATAGAGTGTCTGTTACAATCTGCTTGCTTTAATGAACAAAATTGATCTTCTTGGATACTCTGTTGTACTTCTTGATCAGGGAGAGTGTAATATGTATGAAACTCCATAACTATTGTTTGCATTTTCCTGCTCGAGGTTTGTCCTTTTCGCTCTTGGCCACTCTATTTCTTGAATGTGGTTGTTGGAGAGGAAATGCACTAGGTACTTGGTAGATAATCACTGTCATCCTTAAGGTGCACGGCATGATCGGGGTGTGTTGACTTCATGGAGGATGTATGAGTGAGCAGAGGACGAACATCAACCATTGGATCGCAGTGATCGACAACGAGGATCGTTTTGCAGAAGGTATGGGGAGATATGGAATCAGGATGGACGGGGGTCGTTGGATTAAACACGGGAAGATCCAATGGTGATCGGGGGCAGAAGCTGCGTGGGGAGTTACCGGCCGGGAGTAATGGTTTAAGTGGTAAGCGATAATGCTCACACCTCTTTTGGGAGTGAATTGGTAAAAGTACGTGGGTTAGCGATCACGTTTAGCGCACGACGTGTGGCGGATGGGACAAGGCCAATACAACTTTTCCTGCGAATTAACGCATGAGCGGTTGATGGGATCGGGGGAAGCAAATGCCGTCGGATCGCACGGTGGATGATCAAACGACAGGGTTTTGATGCACAAGTTTTGTTTGACTGATGTGACAGGGAAAGCAATTGCAAAGGCGCACGGTCAGGTGGTAGTGCCATGTAACTTTGGGCTTAGCGTTTCAGGGCTTGAGGAAATAAAGGCAGATGCCAAGCTTTGGAGGAAAACGAAGATGAAGAGGGCTATGAGAGTTTAAACAGAGTGAAGGAGAATAAGGATGATGGCTGGTGCAAATCTTCTATGAGCATAAACAACCCGATCGGGCCTGCATTTGACCCTTAAGTGTTGAATTACATAGTAGAGCTAACAAAGACATAATGTTACTATTTTCACAACTATCTATCAAACAGAAAGGGAGGGTTTTATACTCGTGCTCTCATAAAAAGGGAAAAACAAGGTTGCTTATGGCCAATGACTTCTGCTTCTACTCTTGTGTCAAATGTGTCTCTATTTTCTAACACTTTAAGTAGATTTTCTCTTTGTTCTGGAATCTTGATCACCTCCAAAAATGGAAAGATAATTTGTAGCTTTGATAAATAATCAATGATATTATATGTCATCTTAGGAGAATATCTACTCAAAAATGTGTATTCAATATCATCAAAACATGTAATTGAGTTTACTAGTAAAGATACATATAAGTCATAGGACGGGCTTATAAAAGTTTGCTGGGATACTC
This sequence comes from Pinus taeda, assembly GCA_000404065.3. Lineage (NCBI taxonomy): Eukaryota > Viridiplantae > Streptophyta > Pinopsida > Pinales > Pinaceae > Pinus > Pinus taeda. The sequence goes on from APFE030719452.1 coordinate 47,768, forward strand.
TAACCATGGCATCATTATGTATTACTCCGTGTATGTCACAAATTTTCAAAAATTGATCCAAATGCTTGTTAGGAATAATTAAACCATCACCATTAAATACCAGATAATACTCCCACAACAAGATTTAAGAATTGATGATGTTCACCTTGAATTGCAAGAGGAAATATTCTTTATCTTTCTACAAGGTGGCAGTAGAAGGATATTTTCTAATCTAATAATTACTACCTAATGATCTTCAATCAATTTATCTCATGCCACTGATATCATTGAACAATTATACATAAACAATTATCAATAGTACATGCAACGAAAACAGTAAAGATCAGAGAAAGACAACCATGCACAATAGAGACAATATTTTACCTTGGGAAACCCAACCTTGGGAGAAAACCCAACAAATTATGATAAATTATTCTTCAACAACGTTTACAAATCAACAATTTGTCTAGAAATCCAAAACTCGGTCAAAATAGCAACAGGTCAACATTGGTCAAACCATGCAAAATGCTCATAAATCAACATTGGTCAAATAGTTAGCTTGTGGTCAAACTTTGACCCTACGAATCCTGTAGTCAACTATGGTCAACTACATTTAACTACAGTCAAATTCAAAATTGTAACACCTGTGGTCAAAGTCCTACACATGTGCAATCCTCTTGTAGCTCGATCAGCCTTAGTTAAACTTGGCCTAAAATAAACAATCAACTCGTCCTCCTTTTCTCCGCATGTGTGACTATCCAGGAGGCCTCAGATGAAGAAGAAACACACTTGCTTGGTTGGAGAAAATTGAGATGTCACATCATCTATATATACTAATCGAATTAGGGTAAATTAACCCAAGGGACACACCTTTTCATGAGTGGGTTAACTTATCTTCTTAGGCCGACTTATTGCCCAAAAAAACATATTTATTTTAACTTTATTAGGCTAAATTGGAGATTTCTTTGGCATATAGAATTACCTCCTGATGCTACACAAAAAAAATCAACACTCCCTATCAAGGGCGGTATTCTCCTTAGTTACAACAATATTTCCCATTAGATGAAATTTCTCCTCTTGGAGTAGTAAATGTGAGTATCCTGGGCCATTTAGCCCTAGAAAAATCAACATGGCCTAACCAAAGTCCTCTATGGCTCCTTAGGTAAATGTATCAATCTCCTATGGTCGTATCAACATGACCCAACCAAAGTCCTTCATGGCTTCTTAAGAGAGGATCGTGTTGAAGAATCTAGGGCACATGTAGTTAATGTGATTCTTCTTGACTTGATAACTATTTGTGAGGCATTTTTAAATTTATTATTAGCACAATCTTCTCTTTGACATTATTAGAGTGTTTGTTTCTTATTTCATCAAATAGATACCAAAAACAAAGAGGCAAGAACACAAGATGTTGGTATTCTGCTAGGGCCAAAACCACTCCCTCTTGGAAAGGAAAACCTGCACATAATTCTTCTTATAGAGATTCCAATTGACAAACACCAAGACCATGACCCTTGACTTACTATGCAACTCCAAGACCAAGACACCAATCCTCTTCTTTGTGATTGTTGAGATAATCATCATTGTTGCACCATCACCGAGGTCTTTATCACCGAGATCTTCATATGTATAGGAGAGCTGCATGTAGATCCGCTAATGGTATGTTAGTCTCGTCATAATTGTTCCTTCACCAAGATCATGACCTTTGTGACTTGGTCTTCATCAAGAACGAGATCATGATTGTGATAGGATTATGACTACTCATTGTATGCCGAGATAGTGTTTCACTATGAGATCCTTCCATCATTATTATGTAGAGACTGTGATCATCCTTGTTACCAAGGCTATTGAGATCTTTATAGAGAATATAATTGTGTTCTCTTTTCACTGAAATCACCCTTGTCATTGTCATCACTGCTCCTTCTTATTATTTCGGAACTGTGAGAGTGTGTATATCCTACAATATCCATCCGAAAGCATGTAGACACCTTCTTCAACCAAAATGTTGTAACATTGCCTGCATCCAAGATTTCCATTCCATTACTTGTCATTGTAATTACTAGTGAGATTTCAGAGATTTTCGAAGTTACAGAGGCTTATACGAAGTTCTGTTTCTCTATTACTTTAGCCACATATTTATAGGTGTTATGTCTCTGTATTTAGCTGACATGTAGGGGTGAACCGATGTGTCCCTATTTCAGAGATGACTTGTCATTAATATTTATTTGGAGGCCGACTTAACTATTTTCTTCATCGTTTTGTGGGCAGACTTCTTCATGCTTGCCTTGGAGGGTTGTTATAGACTTGTATACATTTCATATATGCTTAAGAAGAGATTTTTACACGTCTTTGACTCATTGAATTTCCTAGACCTATGGAACGAGAAAGAAACTCATTCTTGTAATTTACAAAAATAATATTTCTTTTTCTTGACAAGTACAAAGATCAAAATTACATTTGTAAATACTGAACCTAGTTACACTATCTTCAACACTCCCTCTTAACTAGGGAGGTATTTATAATGGTACTTGGTCATTCTCAATCTGAAGAATTTCATATAAGAAGAATTAGATTGGTAAGCCATCTATTATAGCATCATAGTAACCAACATTGTTTACAGAAAGGCCTTGAATAATAACTTTGTCTCTCATAAGATCAGAGCACAATGTTGGCAAGACCAATGATTTATAGACACCTTTATCATTGTCTCTCAAGGTACATACCCACCCAAGTGTTCACTAAGTATGACCTTCTAGGACTATTCTTATCTTGGGTCCCTAGCCCTCAAAGAATATCGATCCTCTTGCATACTCTTATCCTGGATGCCCTACAAATCCTCAAAGAGCATCGGATGCCAGATAGTTACCCAAACCTCCATTATTTCTTCCAAGGTGAAGACAAGAATGTTGTGTCTATCATGTGTCTAAATTTCCATTCATGGCCTTCACTTAGACTTACTACTGTTAGTCCTGGTCTGGTGCATGACACATGAGATAGAAAAACACAATTGTCACTCATTTTTAATAAGGGGTGATCTAATCCAAGCTCTCCCTTGATCAGGGACTTGTCAGAGCTCCCTCTTAACTAGGGACTCTTCTATACATCAACAACTTCTTCTTCATGGGTCCTTTAGTTGCTTGATCAACTTTTCTCCTTGATCTCATGAAAGTTAGTTGAGCTTCTTTCTTGTAGGGAAACATTCATTGATCACTTTCCTCCTTAGTTCGTCATGTCATTCCTTTCTTCATGGAAAGTGGCCTTCTTCATATCTGGAACCTTCGTCATATGACTACTTCTTTCTCATCATGCTTCTTCCATTCATCACATGAATGCTAGTTGTACTTGTAAGTAGCCCTGCATTGTTGGGCATTGGATAATCCAGCACTCCCCGTGTGTTTCGTGACATGGACTAATTGCCTCTCGAGGATCCATTAACTCTGGTGATGCATCCGTTTACTAACACCTATGGGTTTTGGTGTAACAACAATCCAACACTCCTTGTGTGTTTCGTGACATGGACTAACTACCACTCGAGGATCCATTAACTCTGGCGATGCGTCCGTTTACTAACACCTGCGGGTTTTGGTGTAACGAAAATCGTGATCCCAACATGCATGAACTTATCCATATATTATTCAAGAAAGCAAATATATCATTAAATCAAATCATACCTTACTAGGTGGCTCTTCATCATGACATCTTTCTGTAGGTATCAACATCCTGCATTCATGTTGACACATCTCTCAAAGATATCCATTCTCAAGGGTCCACATCTTTTCCATCAGAGTATTCATATATTTCCAGGAGATTTTCTAGTGAAGTCTTCTTGATATTTTTGGATGTTGATTTCCTTCATTAGGGTTGCATATCTCACAATCTCTTCCTTCTTTACACATTCCATTCCCAGGTGCCTTTTGGAGTTTTCTAATTAGAGTTATGTAATTTGTTGGGTCCCTATAATACTAGTGATTACCCCATTACTATTGCATTTATACCCCTTATTAATATTTTTGTGCCCCTATTTCCCCCATATTGTTATTACTGTGCCCCATAGAATCCCTCTATTG
>APFE030719452.1:51833-89625 GCA_000404065.3 Pinus taeda
AAGAGGCTGAATTCTAAGGCGTTGATCTATCTTTTCTATCTTTTCTTGAGATGGTTTCATAACATTTGGTATCGGAGCTTTGGATTCTAGGGTTTCGCTGCTCCAAACAGGTCATCGTGGCATTTTCACTATAACTTGTTTATGCGATGTTTCAGAAGCTAAAAAAAAAACCCATTTGAGAAGACATCACGCTGAATCTCAGGTCCCAATTTCAGAGATTTTCGCGCTATATTTTCAGAGATATGAGCTAAGGAAGTTGGTCCTTTTGTAGACTCCTGAATTACATTCCAAACAGGTGACCTGGGGAAAATTGTCATAACTTTCTCTATGGGGATCGGATTGAAATTTCGTAAGAAGGTACAGAAAGAGGACAGACTTTAGTTTCTTGTATGCATTTTTCAGAGCCAAAGGTCAAAACAGGGACACGTGGCACGTCGTACAAGTTCGCTCTACTGAACTAGTCTATAATCAAGTCACAGTGGAAGATTTCGCATAACTCTTCATTGGAGAAACCAATTGGGGTCAAACTGGTGGCATTGGAAAGAGGACACAAAGGGCTACCACAAATCACAAATTCAGAACTAGATGATCGAAAAGTACAAAGATACATCAGAAACAATATCAAGCTCCTACAAAGTGAAAAAAGGTGTGTAGATTTTTTAAATGTTTGCTTAAGCTTGGTTTGAAAAATTATTTTAAGGAATTCAAAGGGAATAGTAAAGCATTATTATCGGTAATTGATGCCCCTGCGGAAAGAAAATGGAAACACCTAGTAGGCGACCTGAAAGCTCTAGCATGACTCATGAAGAAGAGGAAGAAATGCAACATGATATATCAAAATTACGAGACCAAGTGCAACAAGTGTCACTTGCACACAAAGGAACATAATCTAAGATGGATTGTTTAAAGAAAGGTGTAGAAGCTGAAGATGAGATGACGTGGAAGCTAAGATGGATGATTTGAAGATAGATTGAAGACAGACATGGAAGAATTGAAGATAAATATGAATAAGTTGCTACAAGAAATGGTCACTAAGGGTGAAAGGGTAGTAAAGGAAACTCATGATGAGAACAAAAGAAATGTTAATCATGATTCCATAGACTCTAATGTTGGATCGAAGACCCACCATATTCCAAAAATCGATATGAGGAAGTTTGATGGCAAGGATCCCGCAACATGGATATTACAGATGGAGCAATTTTTCGATCTCAATAATGTGCAAAACACACAAAAGTTACGTATGACAACTTTATATTTGGAACCAAATCAGTTTGTATGGTATCAATGACTTTTCTCTTAAACAATTTATCACTTGGGAATTTTTTACGGAAGAATTGATAGCACATTATGAGGATACAAAAAACAACACTTTTTTTAGCCAATTGATAAGTCTCAAACAAAAGGGTTCAATAATGGAGCACATTGAGGAGTTCCAAAAATTGAACACAAGGGTAAAAGATATTCCAGAGGAGCATAGGATTGATGTGTTCATAGGGTCTTTAAAGGATAATATCCAACATGATGTTCACCTTTGGGAACCTGATTCATTAGAGAAGGCATTCAGGTTAGCAAGAAAAATGGAAAGCAAAATTATGGCAACCAGGAAGCATACCACTCACAACTATAAAGATGGAAGTGTTTTTGCCCCTAGTCTTCTACAACCTATAAGGTTGACACCACAACAATTGGAAGAAAAAAGAACAAAAGGGCTTTGTTATAGTTGTGATAGAAAATACACTAAAGGTCATAAGTGTGCTGAGAAGAAATTATTCTACATAGATTGTGAAGAGGAAGAAGAAAAGGAGCAAGAAGGTCAAAAGAAGAGGATATACTCCAGGAACAAAGCCTAGATGAAGAACAAATGAATAATCTGATGATATCTTGTAATGCATTGGTGGGAATTACCACTCCTCAACCATCAAGATAGAAGGACAAATCAAGAAGAAAAAGGTAATAGTGTTGATTGATTCAGGAAGTACCCACAATTTTATTCATTGTAAGGTAGCAAAAGAATTGAATTGCTTCCTATATCCAGCACCAGAGTGTCAAGTGATGATTGCAAAATGGAGGAACAATAAATTTCTCTGGAAAATGCCATAATGTCAAGCTATCCATGGGAGAATATGTATTGACTAGTCCAATGCTTTCCATTCCAATGGGAGGTGCTGATGTTGTACTAAGAGTCTAATGGCTACAATCCTTGGGTACAATAGGTTTTATTTTTTCAAGATCTTTTCATGAATTTCTATGCAAGGAAAGGAAGTTAAATTAAGGGGTATTGCAGGGAAAACGGGAAAGATAATCAGCTCTAACGGTATGACAAAGCTTATAAAAAAGGAACAAAGAGGTGTAATTGCACAATTATGTTCGCTAGATGTTTCCACATTGCAATCATCTATTTCTGCAGATCTCCAAAAAGTCTTGAACAATCATTCCAAGGTATTTGAGACTCCCAAAGGTCTCCCCCCTATTCGTTGTCATGATCATGCTATTCATTTGATTCTAGGAAGTGTTACTCCAAACATCAGGCCATACAAACATCCCTATGCCCAAAAGAGTGAAATTGAACATATGGTTGCAGAAATGCTAGAGGCTGGTATAATTCAACTGAGTCAAAGTTCTTTCTCTACTCCAGTAGTATTGGTGCACAAGAAGGATGGATCATGGCGCATGTGTCCAGATTATAGGGAGCTCAACAAGGTCGCTATTAAATATAAGTTTCCCATTCCTGTCATTGATGAATTATTGGATGAATCGCATGGATTAATTTTCTTCACCAAGTTGGATATTCGTTCAGGATATCATCAAATCAGAATGAAGATGAAGACATTCCGAAAACAACATTTAGAACTCATGAGGGTCATTATGAATTTTTGGTCATGCCTTTTGGCCTTACCAATGCACCTTCAACATTTCAAGGTTTGATGAATTCAATTTTCAAACCATTCCTTAGAAAATTTGTGTTAGTATTTTTTGATGATATACTAATCTACAGCAAGTCTTGGAAGGATCATGTTGAACATGTTGACAGGGTGCTACAACTATTGGAGGAGAAACAATTATATGCAAAAAGATCCAAATGTTTCTTTGGAGTACAAGAGGTGGAATATTTGGGTCATATTGTATCTCATGAAGGAGTTAAGGTAGACCCTAGAAAAATTAAATCCATTAAGGAATGGAGAATCCCCACATCCATAAAGCATCTGCGAGGACTTCTCGGATTGACCGGGTATTATCACAAGTTTGTTAAGAATTATGGGAGAATAGCAGCACCTCTAACAACACTATTGAAGAAAGATGCATTTTCATGGACTCCAAAAGCAACAAAAGCCTTCGAACATCTTAAAGAGGCAATGTGCCAAGCACCTGTCTTAGCTACACCAGAATTCACAAAAACCTTTATTGTGGAATGTGATGCTTCAGGAAATGGAATTGATGCTGTTTTAATGCAAGATGAAAGACCCATTGCTTTTGAAAGTTGTCCAATCAAGGGAAAGTTTTTACACAAAGCTATTTAAGAGAAGAAAATGTTGGCAATACTACATGCACTTAAGAAATGACGACCCTACCTAATGGGAAGACACTTCAAGGTAAAAACGGATCATGATAGCCTTAAATACTTTTTAGAGCAAAAATTATCCTCTGAAGGGAAACAAAAGTGGGTCACAAAGATGTTGGGTTATGACTTTGAAATCATCTACAAAAAAGGGAAGCAAAATGTGGTGGCAGATGCACTCTCAAGAAAGGATGAGGATGTGGAAGCATTGTTGTGTGCATTTTCTATTATCCAACCAGATTGGATAAATGAAGCAAGGGGAATGGAAGAATGACGAAGAAGAGTGGGCACTTATTCGAAAGTTACAACAAGATTCGAGTACGTCGGATACATTTAGTTGGAAAAAAGATTCGTTATGGTACAAAGATCGCTTATACCTCTGTAAGAATTCCCAGCTAAAACAAAAGATTCTTATGGAATTGCACACTTCTCCCTTAGGAGGGCACTCGGAATTTTAAAAAACTTACCACAGGGTTAAGAAGGAATTTTTTTGGGATGGCCTTAAATCAGATATTCAAAAGTTTGTGGCGGAATGTTTGGTTTGCCAACAAAATAAAGTTGAAACAATTAAGACACCGGGTCTATTACAACCTTTATCCATTCCAAGCCAACGTTGGGAGGAGGTTTCAATGGATTTTATCACAGGTTTACCCAAGTCTGAGGGAAAGAGTGTCATCATGGTGGTAGTTGACAGACTTACCAAGTATGCACACTTTTGTGCATTATCACATCCATTTAAAGCTAGTACAGTTTCTACTGCATTTATGGAAACAATTCAAAAGCTACATGGAAACCCAAAGATTATTGTAAGTGACAGAGATCCCATTTTCACTGGAAATTTTTGGACAGAATTATTTTCTTGTCTTGTACTCAGTTAGCTCATAGCTCATCTTATCATCCTCAATCTGATGGGCAAACTAAGATAGTAAACAAATGTTTGGAATGATATCTTCGTTGCTTTGTATCTGATAAACAGACACAATGGGTCAAATGGTTGCCTCTAGATAAATGGTGGTATAACACTTCCTTCCATACAACAACAAAAAAGACCCCATTTATGGCACTTTATGGATATCAACCACCATCCATCACATCATATTTAAGAGAAAATTCTAAGGTTCAAGTAGTGGAACATCACATCGAACATCAAAAACAAGTCCTCCAACTCTTAGAGGATAACCTCGTGTTGGCACAGAATAGAATGAAACAACAGGCAGATCAACATCGCAGCGAAAGAAGTTTTGATGTAGGTGATTGGGTATTCCTACGGCTACAACCATATAAGCAAATGTCCTCAAGCAAGCTAAGAAGGATAATAAATTATCACCAAAGTATTATGGTCCGTACAAGGTGTTGCAAAAGATTGGTACTATGGCATACAAATTGGAGCTTCCTGCAGCTTCTCGATTGCACCCAGTTTCCCATGTTTCATGTTTAAAGAAGGTTATAGGCGACAAGCTCCCAGTTCAAACAATATTGCCAGAACTTGACGAGGAAGGAAAAAATTATATTGGAACCAGAAGCAGTCACAGAAACAAGATCTCGACAGCTATGAAATCGATCAATTTCGGAGTATCTTATCAAGTGGAAGAACTTATCCGTTGAAGATTCCACCTGGGAGGATGAGAATTTTATACAGAAGTATCCAGAACTACTCAAGCGTTGAGGACAACACTTTTTTGAAGGAGAGGGGCATGTTGGGTCCTATAATACTAGTGATTACCCCATTACTATGGTAGTTATACCCTTATTAATATTGTTGTGCCCCTATTGCCCCCATATTGTTATTACTGTGACCCATAGAATCCCTCTATTGTTATTTTTGTGGCTTTATATTATTATTGTTAGGTCGGCTGGGTTATATTGTGACTCCTTAGACTCCTATATATAGAAAGGAGGTTTTGTCATTTGTATCATCCAAGAATTGTTCATTTTTGTAATGTAAAGGAGGTTGCCCCCTCGAAGAGGCTGAATTCTAAGGCATTGATCTATCTTTTCTATCTTTTCTTGAGCTAGTTTCATAACATAATTGTAGTCAACCACCTCATATTTCATATGAGGACATATTATGTTGATTTCATTTGTTGTGACTTATGTATTTTTGCATCCTTTCATAGGAGGAGATCCTTTTTCTTCGATCATGCTTCTCAAGATATAAGTACTGATCTGCAACCATACAACATGACATTATAAAACTTAAATACAAGTATACATAATTCATTTTACCTTTAGGTTGTCTAGGATTCTTTCAACAGCTTCCTTGATTGAAAGATATTCAACCCCTTGAACTGCTCTTACGTCATCATATCATTATTCATGAACTCCACAGGTTGGATTTCCTATTGAAACACTTCCTTCATCCCTGGATCAATGAATCTTCTAGTGAAGATTCCATCAGAGAATCTTGAGGATCTTAATCATCCCTATCCAGCGATTGTTTCCCTTTTGTTGCATGATGAGCATTCTTTAAATGTTTGAGTTTTGCAGAGTTGTTTCCTACAACTTGCCTTCTTTCATTGAAACCCTAAGTTTTTGATAGAGGTACCTTACTTATCCTCGTGATCATAGTCACCTTCATAATGATGTCACGAGATCTTATTTCTAATTCTTCCATAATGTTACACCACATCTTATAACATATTGTAGTCACATTCTATGTAGGATCTAGGAGCCCAAAAAGAGACTTTATAGAGAGAAGCTAACTTAAATAATTCTACTCCCTCTTATCATGGAATCCATTCATATCCTTCCATCCTAACCAGTAACATGGATTTTCTTTTTCTCCTCTATTTGAAATTTTCCTCTAAGGACCATCTTTTCTTCTTCCATCTTCTTTTAAGTCTCCAATATTATCTATGTGACAGGACTTTAAAAATTTCTTCTCATGAACTCAAAGGAGACCTATTTCAATGACTTCACCTATCTATAAATATTGAGACTATCCTCCTTATACAAGGACCAACACATCGATTTGTACAACAAAGTCATTTAAATCAAAGATAGACCATAACCATGAAAGATACTTACTTGCTACATGAAGATGAGATTCTTACCTTAATGTTTCTTTGAATAAGATTCTTGCTAGAGCATTATTGAAAACCTCTTACCAAGACTCCTTGCACTTTCCAACACCAAGCATGACAAAAATTGCTCCAGACTATATGTTATTATGATGTTCGAAACTGCTTCATCATCTTAACTTCTAAGGCACTTTTACTCCTTATCAGGTCTTTATTATTATTGATATTGGTACAATATTGCTGACACATAAATCGATTGTGGAGTATTAGCAACAGTGTGTAGATACTGATCATCTCCTTATGGCACTGAGACTTAGCACTGCTTGCCCAAAATAGATGAGCTAACACTTCTTTAGTCCAAGTAGATTTATCCTAGCTTTGGTTAGACACATTATCTCTAAACTGTGAATTTACCAAGGTAGTATGCAACACTCAACATACTGTGATGTCACTAGGATTGCATGGTGCAAAACCAAAATATATTGTAAGTATGAGAAACTAAATTGTGTGAGATATTTGTATTGAGTAGGTTATGTGATCTTGACACCATGAAGTGAGATTATAATGCCACCGATTTGAATTCTTCTTGAGGAGATCTATGACTATTATTGTTCTTGCAGTAGTGGCATCCCTAAATCATGTAGTAGTATAGAATATCACTGTGAGCCCAAGACATAAAGCATCCTTGTGTATTGAGATTATGAAGTATCATTTGTTTACATCGAGCCGTTCATCATTGGAAGCACTGAGACTGTGAAGTACACTTGAGAATTACAGACCCGAGATTGTAGAGGATGATCGATCTGTGGTTTTGTAATATCATAGTTGTTTTCAGCATTTGTGACATAGATTTGAGTTTTGTAGTATGAACCCGAAACTGTGATTTCCAACAAGACTATGATATCCGAGACTGTTCCTTGATATGAATATGAGATGCAACACTATACATTTTTTCAAACTCATCTTTTGATTCCCTTAGATGCAAACTTGATCCTTGAATGTCTCTTTTCTGCCCTTCCTTAGACTTTAACACCTTAGTTCTGAAACCATGTTGAAGAATATAGGGCAGATGTAGTTAATGAGATTCTTCTTGACTTGATAACTATTTGTGAGGAATTTTTAATTTTCTTATTAGCACAATCTTCTTTTTGACATTATTAGAGTGTGTGTTTCTTATTTCATCAAATAGCTGCCAAAAACAAAGAGACAAGAAAACAAGATGTTTGCATTCTGCCAGGGCCAAAACATCTCACTCTTGGAGAGGAAAACCCACACATAATTCTCTTATAGAGATTCCAATTGATGAACACTAAGACCATGATCCTTGACTTACTATGTCACTCCAAGAACAAGACACCAACCCTCTTCTTTGTCAATGTTGAGATAATCATCATTGTCGCACCATCACCAAGGTCTTTATATCACCGAGATCTTCATATGTATAGGAGAGTTTCATGTAGATCCACTAATGGTATGTTAGTCTCATCATAATTGTTCCTTCACCGAGGTCATAACCTTTGTGACTTAGTCTTCATTAAGAATGAGGTCATGACTGTGATAGGATTATGACTGCTCCTAATTGTATGTTGAGATAGTGTTTCACTATGAGATCCTTCCATCATTATTATGTACAAACCGTGATCATCTGTGTTACTAAGACTATTGAGATATATATAGAGAATATACCTATGTTATTGTTTCACTGAAATCACCCTTGTCACTGTCATCATTTTTGCTTCTTATTATGCCAAGATTGTGAGAGTGTGTATCTCTTGTAATATCCATCCGAAAGCATGTAGACACCTTCTTCAACCGAAATGTTGTAGCGTTTCCTTCATCTGAGATTCCTGTTCCATTACTTGTCACTATAATTACTAGCGAGATTTCAGAGATATCCGAAGTTACAGAGGATTATACAAAGTTATGTCTCTCTATGACTTTAGCCGCATATTTATAGGTCTAATGTCTCTGTATTTAGCCGACATGTAAGGGTGAAATGATGTGTCCCTATTTTTGAGCCGACTTGTCATTAATATATATTTTGAGGCCGACTTAACTATTTTCTTCATTGTTTTTCACACAAACTTCTCCGTGCTTGTCTTGGAGGGTTGTTCTAGACTTGTATACATTTCATATATGCTCAAGAAGAGCTTTTCACACATGTCATTAACTCTTTGACTTTCCTAGACCTATGGAATGAGCAAGAAACTCATTCTTATAATTTACAAAAATAATATTTCTTTTTCTTTACAAGTACAAAGATCAAATTACATGTGTAAATATCGAACCTAGTTACACTTTCTTCAACAGATCTACCCTTGGAACATTCACCCCTGGCCAAATTAGCATGGCCCAACCCAACCCTTTATGGATTCTTAGGTGAATTTCATCTATCTCCTCTAGTCAAATCAACATGACCCAACCAAGTCCTTCTGGCTTCTCAGGAAAATATTTGTTTAATCTTGCAATTTCCCTGGACCATTCATGCCTGGTTAAATCAACATGACCTAGCCAAAGTCCTTCATGGCTACTCGGTGAATACATCCATCTCCCCTAGTCAAATCAACATGACCCAGCCAAGTCCGCATGGTTTCTCAAGAGATAGTATGCTCGATCCTGCAAAGACCTTAACACTCCCTATCAATGAGGGAGACACCCTACATCATGCCAAGCTTGTCTTTGAAGTATACAAACTTCACTTTTAACATAGGCTTGGTGAGAATGTCTATAGTCTGCTCATCTATGGATATGTATTGGGGCTTCAGTTCTCCCTTCTGCACCATTACTTGGATGAAATGACTTGATCAAAGAGTCCTGCATGAAGCTTTTGAAGCCACACTACTTGATGACTTGCGACATTCGCTGCAATATACTCTGCCTTTGTAATCATAATCGATACCAAGTTAAGGCAACACCTAGAGGTGCTATTTCTGTCTTCTGCACTCCCGGCTCAATCTGAATTAGTATATCCCTACAAAATCACTTCACCACTTAAGACATATATTAAACCATATTCAATTGTTCCACACAATTACTTCAACACATGCTTTGTTGCATGTATTAAATCAACCATAAATTGGTTAGCGTCCTTCACTAGATCCATCACAATAGTTGCTTTCTAGTCACCCTTACTGGGTGCTCCCTCTGACACTGAAGCATATCCTCTTGTGGAAATCCAAGATGACCCCTCTACTGTTGTTGCTCCCTTTGTCACTAAACCGTATCCTATTTTATAGCATGGTCCCCTCATAGAAGGCATACTGCTCCCAGAGACCTCCCATCTCTAAGCATCTAAAATGACAATCTCAACCCATGATATCCTCTTAGAAGGTGGTCCCTTCCATTATGCTTGAATGTTTGCTTCCTCAGAATTGGAAGCTTTTTCGGTCATCTGGCATGGTCCTAAATGTCCTAACAATCTATATAATCCTCAATCTCGAACACCAATCACTCATGTTGAACTATGCTCGAGCTCTTAGGCCATACAAGAAACTGACCATCTGGCAATTGGAGAAAAAATATCCTCAGAGTCCACTCCCTCTTTCTAGGAGAATCCTCTTGCCACAAACTTTTCTTTGTACTTCTCGATGTTTCTGTCTCTTGCATGAATCATTGCACTGCTAATCTCCACAATTCCTCCTTTTTGCAAAACTCCACTCAGGAGGCCATGGAAGGAAAAAAATAACAAAGAAAAATACAAGAACAAGAGGCTAAACAAAAAATAAAAATGATAATAATAATCAAGAAAAAAAATGAAGTACTTATCTCTTGATTAAGGAAGAAATTGCCAAGGATTGTCAACTCCCTCTCTGAAAAATCTGTAAGAGAAACTTGGAAACCTGTCATGTGCCTAGAGGCATAAATATCCACAAGTAGTAGATCCTAAGGGAAGAATTATTTTTACTTCTTTTAAGGTGGGTGCTCATCATCATCATCATCCTTCCTTTTTTTCTCACCAAAAATGTTGATATCTTTTCCTGTTAAGAACAAGAGTCAATCTCCTAGGGAATTGTTAAGATTCCATTTACGTTTTTATAGAGGTTGTACTCCTATTTTTCACCCAAACCTTAAAATTACTTTTTACAAACAATAAAATAAATATTTTATTATATCGACACCTATGAGTGGATTAGGTGGTTAAAAGGAATAAGAAACAGATAAATTATAGTTGAAAGTCATAACCTTACAAACATAAATAACTAAATTCATTCTGTTACATCTATCCATACACACAATGATGGAAACATATTTGAAACAATGTTTATAGATAAAAAAATAAGATTGATGATTTAGAAACTTGGAGATTTAAATGATTTCATTCATTTAACAAGATGCATAGGAAAAACATACACAAGATCTCATACTTACATAGAATATGGAAACGATAAATGCTATGAACTCCTAAAATAGTTCTCCGCGAGATAAAATTATTACCAATTGATGTTCATGTTCGAATAAAGTGTGTGTCCATTACACAACATAATGTTCATGATACTTAAAAGAAATGCATTCATCCAAATGGATTAAGATGGGGCACCTGTGGACCACATAAAATAATAGTAGTAACTTAGAAGAAAATGAGAAATGTAGTTAGGGATCAACTTTATAAATGAAAGGTACACTTAATAAAGATTGATGATCAAGAACTGAGATGAAAGAAGGAAAATCACATCAAATAAAATACACACACAAAATTTGCAAATGAATGTTGGATGGATTGATGTCCCTTTCGCATCAAGGTCTTCTCATATATATATTTGGGACTTGAGCATTTCTACTATAACCACATTTTGGTGGTTATTCCTGATTAAGACTATGTGTTAATGATTTTTTGAGCCACTATTTAATATGTTATTCTAATGGAGGAATCGTAATATCGTGTTTAACCCCAACTAGAAAATTACATCTTCAATTTCTTTGAATTCAAAGTGAAGTTGCTCCATTGATGCTATGTGGTCTTTATTATTATTGACAAAAGAGACTAACCACCTTTTAATTTTTTCCTCCAGAAAATCAATGAGACTATCAAACTTGCTAGCCCATGAAGCTTAACCACTTTCATTTATTCCTCCAATTCTTCCTTCATTATAAGTGCATATTCCCTTATTACATGTGGTTCCTCAGGATCCTCAACAATTTTAAATGCTTCTCTTTTATCATTGGTCTTTGTGCAACTAGAAATTGATTCTTGTAGCATATATATCCTTGTTGACCATCTTGTTTGAACATGTTTTCTCCTTTTGTTTGAGGGTAAACTATATTCATTTCTATGAAAATCGCTTAAACTAGATACTCAAGCAATGAAAGCATTTAAATCATTTTTATAAAAACATTCATCATGTTCCAAATCTTTCTACAAATACTCCATAAAATTGGAAATTCTTTGTGGCATATTTCTCATATTTGATTTGAACTCCCAGGCTCCTGAAATAATATTTAGTTGCTTATTAGTGTTTTCTATAGCATACATTCTCACCCCACTAAGTAATTTAGCATATTTCTTTACTCGCATTGATGTCGTTGTTGTATTTTGAGGAATTTGATCTGGAACAACAATAGCTAATGGTTCTATAAATAAAAGTTTAAGACTTAATGCACCCTCTAGATCATTTATCCTTCCTTTTAATTTAATAGTTCAAACCCCTACTCTGAAACAAAATGAAGGGCATCCTTAGTAGTCATATGCAATTTTAGGACTCTAAAGGGTCCAACTCTTGCAATGTTCACTTTTGTGGTCCACTTTTGAGTCATTTTATTATTTTTCGCATTATGTTTGTAAATTCATTTCTTCTTTATTATATTGGGCATTGTGCATGGCTAAATATTGTTCTTAAAAAATATAGGGTTGATCTTGAGCCAATTGTTTTGTTGTCCTCTAGATTTCAACAATTCTCAATGCTACCCAGTCAAGTACAATAACAATGTGTACTTCCATGTCAGAAATGTCTCTTGACCCTTCAAAATTCTATAACCTTCTTTGCTTTGGTCTCTCTACCTTTCTGATCTATGTGACTGTATATGTTTTCTCAATGTCAACATGGAGGGGTCATTTCCATCACCTCCTCCAACTTGTTCTTGATTATTCTCTTCTATGCGTGTAATTTAGTCTTTATTTTTCTTTGCAGAGTAGGAAATCCTACATGCCTTTGGAGGG
This sequence comes from Pinus taeda, assembly GCA_000404065.3. Classification (NCBI taxonomy): domain Eukaryota; kingdom Viridiplantae; phylum Streptophyta; class Pinopsida; order Pinales; family Pinaceae; genus Pinus; species Pinus taeda. Next base: position 64,564 of record APFE030719452.1, read on the forward strand.
GTAGAGGGGGTGGGGGTTTCAAAAGAAGATTGTCCATTGGCTTCATTTCTGGTTCTTTGTTTCATTTTGGTGCTTTGGCGTTGAGAATTGGTACACTTCAATTACTAAATCTTCATTGCATGTTTGTTTTTCTCCCTTTTTAGGAGTATTTGGGTCATAATCGACAATTCCTTCTATACTCTTAGTGAAAATTTTGGCATACCTCATAGATGTCAAACATTCAAAAAATACCCCTTTGGGATCAAAACATTCGATAACTTTTGATTCCCTTAGGTCAAATGTATTGAGCATTTCAAAAAATCCTATTAAATGGAAATAATTTCTTATTGTCATATTAGATACATTTAAGGGTAATACATTGAAGGGCAAAGAAATGAATTGCTTCATTTTTTTCTTGTCAAAAAGGGTAGACCATATCATATACTGCCTACAACCTTTAATTACAAAGTGTTGAGAAACCAAGTAGAATGTAGTATGAACTTCATTCCTCTATCTTGATAATTACTTGTGAATATTAAACTTCTTCTTATTTCTTATTATCTCTTATTCATCAAGCAATCACACAATATTCAGTCTTCCAAGAACATATAGAGATCACAAAGAAACAAGAGACACAAAGAATTAGGCTCCAAGCCAGGGAAAAAACCCACAAGGGGGAAAACCCAACCAATTCTTCTTTTATATAATCAAATAAAAAAGGAGACTTCCAAGACCATGACAAATACTCAAAAATTGTCACCAAATTGTCAAGTCCAACCCTCCTCCAAGTCACCTCCACAAGCTTATCAACTCTGGTCAAAATCAACAATAATCAAACTGGTCAAATCTAGTCAATGTACTGAAATTATAGTCTCGCAGTAGGAGGCTGAAATTTAGCCCTGTGCACAGAATTTCATGCCACGCGTATGAGCTACTTCTTAGTCAAACTTTTTGTCAAACTTGGAATGTTCTCTTGATTTTGACTTCAATCTTCTCTCTCTTTTGACTTGTCTTGACTCATCTTCCTTTGTTGATTTCATTTGTCTCTTGTAGGTCAAATGGAAGAGCTCCAATAGGTCATATTTGCTTCTTATACATCGCTGTCCAGGAAGTCAAATAGGTGGTTCTTGGAGGCCCGAGTTGACTTGTCCCAAGGAGGGCCGACTTTGACCATTTTTGTTGGACTTTGACTCAATACAAAAATTCAAAATTCTTTTTCTTATAAATGTCTAAATGGGACATAACTCAAGTACATATTGTTTGACTCAAAATAATTTCTTTTTGACTTTTTTGACTCTATGAGCATGAAGAACATGCTTTGACCAAATATGAAATATAATAATGACTATAATAAATACATCAAAGGTACATTTGTATTACATTATGAAAACCAACACTAGTTACATTTTCAACACTCCCTGTTAACTAGGGAGGTATTCATAATGTCTTGTTAGTATTCATATAAGAAAGGATTTATGAACATCAATGATGATTACATCATCATAACCAACATTGTCAAAATACCAATGCCTTGACAAGTAAGCGCTATCTGTCCATAAGGTTGGAGCACAATGCTAGGAGGCATGTACACCACTGCCTCTCAGGCACATACCCCACCTAGGTGTTCCTAGAGTATGTCCTCATAGGACCATTTCCTTCTCATCCCAAGGAAAAGCTCATCCTCTAAACCATTCTTACCAAGTCCATGTATCCAACTTAGGATGTCAATCCTAGTCACATGAATCAAGAATGTACATCCCTGAAGCTTATCCAATTCACCATTCTCCCTACCAATTTTCTTTACTAGGCTTACAACTCTTAGTCTTGTCCATAGTACATGACACATGGAGAATAAGGTGTCCATTTGCACTCCCTCTCAAACTGGGAGGAGATAATCACAAGCCTAAGTTTGTCACATAATACTCAACCTTTCCCTTAGGCAAGAACTTCATCAATACATCGACTAACTATTCGTTTGTGGAGATCTGTTGTAGCTTCTCGGCTCCTATCATGTCATGAATTGAAGTGTGCTTCGAACTTCCTAGTTCCTTGGTAATATCCATTAATATCACTATCATAATTGAATACATCATGTTATCAAGTAGTTTATCAAACATCTTGCAAAGCCAAACTTCTTCATAGATAATTGTACAAGCCTTCACATCTTCTTTCTTCGCAACATAATCTTTCTTTACACTCTTCCAAGAATTTTCATCAAATTCTAAGTATAAATGATCATCAATAGTATCAATATCAGAACTACCAATCTAAATGATGTGTCCAAGGTTCGAACCAACCAGTGGTTTCTATAATGTTGGATAAAAAACTCTTCAATGATGTTTGTCATATATCTGAAAATTGTCATCCAAACTTCTAGGAGGTATCTTTTGACTTTCTACTCAATCATCTAGAAGTACTATGTTTGACCATCAAATATCATGTTATGCTTCGAACTCCCTTTGAAGATAATATCTCTAATCCATGAATTATTCTTCAACTAGATATTAAAGTGCAAGATCTACTATGATCATGAAATTCCCTCTTAAGAAATTAGGACTAACCTCTTCATCTGGGATAAGAGAGATTCTCCCTCTAATTGATAGCGACTTCTTCTTTCATGATGCCATCTAATGACTTCTTTGATGCATACTTCAAACTTCTTTCTTCTGGTCTTCATGCATTGCTACGTTCTTTCAATTCTTCCATCTATTAGTCAATCTTAGATAGATCTTGTCTTAACCTGCAACTTTTATTAGAAGATTATGAAAGGACAAGAGGAAAAGTGCATAGACAAAATAACAATAATAATAATTAAAGAAATGAGGTGTATAATACATATCTCTTTGAGTCAACTCCCTCTTAACCTTGATCCTTTTTCATCAATCTTGTTCTTATATCAGCATGATGTCATTCTTGTCATTCTAGGTTTTCTTTTTACAATGGAAATGATTAGTTAGGGTTTCTATTCCTAGGGTTTTCTAACTCAAATCTTTGCTAGGGTTTACAAGCCCTAGATGCCAAAGTCATCAAGACTTGCTATTCAAAAATTGCAAATTCTACAAACATACTAGATTTAAAACCCTAGTGATACTATTCACAGGTCTTCTATGCATGAGATTTCATTTCTTAATTAAAAAAACCTAGTCTTCATAAAGAAGAGACTATATCAACTATCTCTAACATATCTTCATAGATTTTTTCATAATATGACACTAAATTTCAAAAGAACAAAATATCATTAGCTTGTTTCTCATGTGAGTTCACCATGATCTAGATAACTTAGCATTATATGCAAAATAGTTTGCAAGACAATTTTGAATCAACAAGAACTATACATGCCTCTTTTGACCTTACCTTATCCCTTCTTGCAAAGATATGGTCCTTTGACTTATATTTAGTTGACATATATATTTTTCTTCCAACATACATACTTCAAATCTAGTAGACTTCAGTGTATCATATAGGTCAGCTTTATTGATGCAAATAGTTCTTCTTCTATGTATAGGAGGAAGACTTGGTGATTGCTTCACACAATTAATTTCACAAAGATACGTTTCATATAGCTTGAGATTCCTTGTCACTATTGAAAACATTGAGATGGTGGGGGAGGGGGTGAATCAATATTTCACATACAATTAGTTATTTTTTCTTTTACAAAGCATTAATTAACTTCACCATCAGATTAAAACATAAATCAATAGTGCACAGAATAAAAAAACAATAAACACCAAATTTTTAGGTGGAAACCCTTCTAGGAGAAAAACCATCGAACACTTCTCTAATAATTTTAAGAGTACATCATATGCTTCAACTCCAACTGAAAAGGGAAGCCCCAACCCCCAAGTACTCTAGAGAAGTGTTCAATTTTCCAACTCCAACTAGAAGGCGTTGAAGAATCTAGGGCATGCATATTAAGTTGATTCTTCTTTTAACATGATAACGATTTGTGAAGTATTTAAACAATTTATCTTAGTCTGATGTTTACTTCATTATTAGCATGTGTTTGTTAACTTCATCAAACTTCTATAAAAAAGAGACAGGAACACAAATGTTTGGCTATCTGCGAGGGCCAAAACCTCTCCCTCTTGGAGGGGAAAACCCATGCGTAAATTCTTCTTATAGAGATTCCTGATGAATACCAAGACAATGACCCTTGACACACTCTGCCACTCCAAGACCAAGACATCAATCCTTCACTTCTCTGAACATCGTCTTCACTGCATCCTTGAAGTCAATATTGCTACATTACTGAGATCCTCAATATTGCTTGATGAGATCTTTCATCCTAAGATCATCATTCCATCACACAACTACTGCATCTTCACTTGTTGTTCCAGGATCCTTATTGATCTGCATCCTTAGAATAATGAGATCACTGAAATGATCTCATGTTTTGTCCATGCTGAGGTGAAGTTATGTATATACAAAGCTCTTCTCGAAACTTTCATCACAGCTATTCATTGTATCAACCAAGATGCTAGATCTAAGTGTATAACTAGATACAATCATGTCGAGATTGTCATAATACATATCCCTTAAGACTGTGATAGTATCCTAGATACTCACCCTTACGTTGATGTTGTGACAGAGATGAGTACGATATTATTATTATGCTCAGAACTGCAATTTCGATACTCGAGATTGTACCCAAGAACAATTTTCATCACTGCGGATGGTAGACGAGATAACAATATCACAGATCTATAGATCCATCATCACTGGGCTTTTGTCTGTGATCCATAATCACTGTGCCTATGTCCGAGATTTATTACTGTGCCTTCGTCTGAGATCCATTACTGTACCTTCATCTAAGATCCATCAACATTGTGTCTTCATTGATATTTATTATCACTATGCTTTTGTCCGAGGTCATCACAGCCATGTCGAGATCACTGTGGCTTACTATCTTGTTTGAATCTTTGTCTGCGGTTATGTCGCGTCCAAGGTTGCACATACCTGCACCCAAATGAGATCTTCGACCTACAATCCATCCGAAACCCAAATCATGCATGCCTGCACTCTATACCCATTGAAATTTCAAAAGATCATGCGAGTTCTCTCTCTCCCATTTGTGGATGATCCAATGGGGTATTTATAGTAGTTTTCATCATCTATTTGAGCCGACAAGAACCATGAATCGTTATGTCTCTTACCCAAGCCGACATGATTTTCATTAGTGTAATTAATTCATAATTTGAGCCGACATGTAGACTTCTTCATTGCATTCACTTGCAGACTTCTAGTGAAGGATTATGCTTGGTCTTTGGAGGGTTTTTTCACATCTTTGTGGACTTGATTATATTTACATAAACTCATGAAGAGTTTCTATACCCATGACATGACTTTTTGACACATAAATAAATCCTAAAGACATCAAGAAGAAGTCTTTCAACTAAAGACACTTCTTGCTCATGAAACCCATGTAGCAAGATTACAAGAATAATTTATTACATCATTTACAAAGATCATGTCACTATGAAGATCAAACCTAGTTATACTTTTTTCAATAAAAGGATGCTCCAACACCCTAGTTTTATCAGTCGTTATTGATAGGGTGCTCCTACACTCTTGCAAGCTCCAACTTTCCCTAGCACCACCCTACCACCTTGAAGTGTTTTCAGGTTACAACCTGAAGTTGACTTCAATCACCTGCCTCGTACCACCCAATCGCCCTGAAAATGACAATGAATTAGACCAACTATTGTGGACTCCCATACTAGGGACAATGACCCACTTACAAATTATTCAATGAAACCCTTACAATGAAACCTTTAGTGCAAAACAACGATGAAACTATATCTAATAGACTCCTTCCACTGCTGCAGAATGGTGTGTCACTGAAACACTTACTATTAAACAACTGCCACAAAGACCCTGCACTTTATTACTGTTGCAAAATGACAATGATGAGCCTTCCTTATTGCTACATAATGACAATAATGTAATTGCTAATAGTGAAACCCAAGTTGACGCAAAAATCAAAAGAAAAGGGTCTGCAAATTTGGAACCCTAACTGCAAACCAACATTGCAACACAAAGATATGATGATAAAGCCCTACTGTTTTTCACTGCTGCAAACAAATTCCTAACTGCTTCAAGATGATTACTTCATAACCAGACCACTGACAAAGAAACCTTTGCACAAGTTCAAATCTCAATGACAATAGAAAGTTTGTTCTCAAGGTTTACTATACCATGTGTCTTCCATAAACAAGCTTAAGCTGTAATTTGAACATACCTCAATCTTATGATTTACAAGAGCTTCTTTACGATTGTCCTTGATCTAGTACTAACATTTAATATGTCAACTAGTCAACAAGACTTCAAGTATTTGTTCATAGCAAGAGACATAACCAGTGAAAACTTCAAGGAAGGGCCTAGATCAAAGTAAAACAAGAGACATGCCAGTGTAATTGCTTCAAAATTACACTAGGCCAAAACATAAGAATTAATAGGGTTGCATGGTTTTTTCCATAATAGTAGTCACAATTATTGAGACAGTTTATGTGCTACCTATGACATAAAATAATCCTTAGATATAGGTCCTTCTTTCCACAATTTAAGCACATAAAGAAAAGGTATGAACCATACCATAAAACAACATAGAATTAGTTATGTGAGTGATTTTCCAAGCCATCGAAACTACTAATGAGGCAATGCAATAATTAATTCACAAATTGGCATCGTTTGGCAACATCAAAGTAAAAACGAGTAGGCTATTCAATTAGTTTCCTTAGATCCACAACCTTCATACATCTGTATGTAGAATTAAAACCACATGTGTGATATTGTTGGATAGTTGTTCTAGTGTGTGCAACAAAAAGGCTCAAGCTTCTTCAGGATTAGCTTCAATACACTTAAAGTTCCCACAGGTCGAAAACAACAGGAGTCATAATCATGTTGTCTTTAAACAATGCCTTAGATACAAGTCAGACTACTCAATTTATTGCATAAGAGTTTGCTCTAATCAAGGTTGAACCATGCCACTGGAAACATAAGAGCAAGTGCCCAAAATTGTTGTTGTAGCCCAACGAAAACTCCTTTTTGCTCAAAATTTGATGACCAAGCACAATGATGTTTTGGAGTATGTTTGGAGCAAGTTTTAGGTCTTTGATCTAAAGCGAATTCATCTGCAAAGATTAAACGAGCCAATGAAACCCTTAAACCCAAAAACATAAGCCATTAACCCACATTGTTCCTCAGAGATCAAAGAGTAGAAAGATCGAAAATTACTTTAGGCCTCTCGTTAGATTAGTCTCTTCTCTACAAGGCCGAAAATATTTCAGAGCTCACACACTTAGATGTGCATTTGATTCATGCCTTTGGAAAGCAACTGACTCTCATTTTATAGTGCTAGAGAGGGCTAGCTAAAATCCCAAAAAGGATGCAAATATTTGGAGCCAACTTCAATTGGAGGGTAATTTGAATTTCAAATTCGAAATCCCTTGATACCCTTAGGCCAACTTCAGTATTGATTTTTTATTCAACTTTTTATGCTGTAAACAACATATCTTAACCAAAAAATATTTAATTTATTCTTAATAAGAAGACCTTTTTGACTTCATGATTTTGCCAAATAATAAGTTGCCACATCAATCATTTGTTGGGGTTTTTTACGACAAGGTGGGGCTTCAACTTTGAACTAGCATATCTCTTAAACTGTGAGGGCTCTCGTGGCGTGCGACATACCGACGAAATCAATATAACAAGGAGAATCCAACAAGGGTGATATTGACACGAGAAACCATAACTTTCCATGTCATTTTGAACAAAAAAAGGCGAGGCATCTTCTAGTGCTACTTGAGTTGACATAAATGACAACAACATTTCAACAATCACATTCCTTGCACAAAATTTTGTTCCTTCCATAGATCTGACAATATTAGTGTTTTTCTTTAAGAAGACTTGGCCCCCAAAGATCTAGTCTTCATAATATCACCATAGTGCCATAGAAGGCTCAGATGTCTTTTGCAATAAAAATTTGGTTGCCTCCACAACAAGTTCAAATAGTTTTGATATGTAGTGCTCGGATCTTGGACAAGTGTTATTTGGTGTCATCAATGACGCAGTTCTTGCATAGTTCCTCAAGTATTTGATCTTGGATATCACTATATATATATATATATATATATTGTCATAATTGACTTGTATGAACCTTAGAGAAGTGCCACTGGATTAGATTCAAGTTGCAGGGGTATAGAGCCATAAGTACGCATTATAGATTTATTACTGAAGCGTCAACTCGATTCTTCACCAAGCAATAATTGCTCTCATAAATTCTATCTCGAGCTTGTCCACAAGAATTCAATGAAAGGTTCCTTTAAGAAGCTCGCATACTGTAGTGCCACAATCTTATAAAATTTCATATACCATAATTTCAGAGAGGCTCAGACAAATGTTTTCATTGTAAGTTCGGATACAATAATGAGTTGTTACAATGATCTCTTGTCACACCAATTACCATAGACCTTTGTATTCTAGCTCATAGTGCAGACCTCAGTTCATAAAGTATCACAGTCTCAGCCTCCAGCATGGTTGCAAACCTCTGTTCACAATGTACCACCATAATCTAAGTATCCTAGAATAGATTCAGATCTCTTGTAAGCAATTAGGATTTCTTGTAGTACTCTCGTAGGTTTGGTTTGTTCCTCATAATTGTTACCACATAATTCAGGTTAAACCACAATTTTTTGTTTGTCACAGAGTTTGGTTATGCATAGGAAATAGGAGATATGTTCGTCCTTCACAGATTCATATCAAGCCACCGCATATTTGGATTATTCAAAAATGCTACCACAGGTTCAAACTACTCAAAATTGTCATCACATGTTTGGATGGATTCAGATGCCTAGAATTTTCTTTCCTATGCTATGGTTTATTCATTAGTGCTCCTCCACTGATGAGCTCGACTGCCTCACAAGCCTTGAACAAAAGATTCTGACCTTCCTTGGAGTATTTCTCTTTGATTGTCCTAGCTCTTATACTATGTTGAGAAACCAAGTAGAATGCAGTATGAACTTGATTCGTCTATCTTGATAATAACTTGTGAACATCAAACTTTTTCTTATTTCTTATTATGTCTCATTCATCAAGCAATTATACAATATTTCGTCTTCCAAAGAACATATAAAGATCACAAAGAAACAAGAGACAAACAATTAGGCTTCAAGCCAGGGAAAAACCCCACAAGGGGGAAATCCCAACCAATCCTTCTCCTATAGAATTAGATCAGAATGAGACTTCCAATACTAAGAGCAAGACTCAAAAACTGTCACCAAAATGTCAAGTCTAACCCTTCTCCAAGTCACCTCCCAAAGTTGATCAACTCTGGTCAAAGTCAACAATAATCAAACTAGTCAACATATTGAAATTATAGTCTTGCAGTGGGAGGTTGAAATTCGACGTTGCAACCTTAGAAAAATTAGGCCTTGTATACGAAATTTCAGACCACACATGCGAGCTCCTTCTTAGTCAAACTTTTGGTCAAACATAGAATTTTCTCTTGCTTTTGACTTTGATCTTCTCTCTCTTTTGACTTGTCTTGACTCCTCTTCCTTCGCTAATTTTGTGTCTCTTGTAGGTCGAATGGATGACCTCCAATAGGTCAAACTGACTTCTTATATATAGTTTTCTAGGTGGTCGAATAAGTGGCTCTTGGAGGCCCAAGTCGACTTGTCCCAAGGAGGGCCGATTTTGACCATTTTTTGTGGACTTCGACTCAATACAAAAATTCAAAATTCTTTTTCTTATAAATGTCCAAGTGGGAATTGACTCAAGCACATTTTGTTTGACTCAAAATACTTTTATTTTTTACTCTTTTGACTCTATGAGCATGAAAAACATGCTTTGACCAAAAATTATGAAGGTTACATTTTCAACACAAAATACCAGTCACAAACAAATGTAGGAAGAAGAAAAGGGTTTTAATTCCTTTTCCTTTGAGGAAATAGTTTGCCTTCTAGATTATTTGTGATGGTTCTATTCCAGTTAACATATGTCTAAATTCTTAAAAAGAATTATCTTGAACAAAGTAGACGACCGACACTAGTTACATTTTCAACACAAAATACTAGTCACCAACAAATGTAGGAAGAAGACAAGGATTTCCTTCATATCCATATCATATGATATAAGTATGAACTTCCTTCTTAACACAAATTCCTTTTCCTTTGAGGAAATATTCCGCCTCCTAAATTATTTGTGATGGTTCTACTCCAGTTAACATATGTCTAGATTCTTTAAAAAAATTATCTTGAACAAGGTAGAATTGAAAAGTTGCCTTGTGTTTCTAGAGAATTGGGTACTAGAATTTTATGAACTCTTTTTCAAAATTTAAATTATTTCTTAAAGGAAATCCCTCAAACACATTATAGTAAGCAATCACCGTGACATGATATGCATCCATAAAAAATATTTGAGCTTTGAAGTAGTTGGTCAACTAGTAGGATATCTCTTTCAAGATTACCTCAACCCAATCAAATATGGTTTTATTTTTAAGGAAAAATACAAAACATATAAAACTAACCTGGAAACGTGAGATGTAGACTCTCATCCCATTAAGCATTAAAATAACCATGAAACATCTCAATATAGCTTCATCAATAGAGATATATCAATAGTTGAAAGGTTAACTGACGTTTAGGCTCATGGAGCAAGGAAAACCTTTAATAAATTTGAACCACCACCCTGGGAATCCATAAAAGAATTTGCTTCAAGAAACTTGAGGCATCTATTGGGGTCAAAAAGTCGGAGCATCATTTTGAAAACATTAGGAGTTAACAAGACTGTATTCTTTCCTTCAACTCCTACTCGCGTTGTTCTACTCTTAAAATCAAATCATTGAGCAGACCAAGAAATGATCTCCCTTAAATCAAATACTTCAAGTACACACCCTACTTTTACCAAATCAATCATCCAAATCTTGTTCTCGAGTTTCGACTATGAATTTAAATTCAAGAAACATTGATATGTAATAGACCAATGAGAAACTTTATCTTGACATGCGAGGGTATTGATAGTATCTCCACAAAAAGGCTCTTTTCTTTTTATAATTACCATGCTCATTATTCTTCCTATGCACTTTGATATACGTGTGACTATCACTTCATGAATTACATAGCTTTGGTTGTTTAAATGCTTAATTCATGAATATCATTTACTAAAACATCACCTCATTGTGTACCATTTTTTATGGGACATGCACATATCATAAATGCAAGCTAATTGAAAATGCCAATGCTTCATGCGAAAATGAGATAATTAATCCACACTAATCCCGAATCACTACCTTTCTCCTTATGAATTAGAATCTCATTAATGAATCATAAGTGATCCTCAAGAAGTGCATAAGGCACATAATTAAAAAAATTTAAATTTGACCAAGCATAAAAAAGTTATTCGGGAGTGCAAAGGTAAAGACATGCAAAGGTGGAACCATAATAATCATTAAATGATTAAGTGCAGAACAAGCCTTGAGTAAGAGAATGTTTTCTGCGGAGTGTGGAGAGCGAATGTAGACCATTGTGCAATATATGGAGAACTTGTGTGGGGGAAAGAGTCTATCTAGAAACAAATATGTGGGGAGGGTGGGGTCTGTGTGGAATGCAAGGAAAGTTTTTAAAGAAAAAAATATTCATACAAGTACTTCCACACAAGTTATAAATATGACTAAGTGTTTTGAAACTTCCCTGAACATAGAAAGAAAGAAAGAAATTTTAACATCCATGAGGCTAAAGATAGCCTATGGGACATATTTCTCCTTCATCTGCTTGATGTATTTGACCCTTTTTCTATGAAGCTTCAAAATAAATGCTCCCAACTTCTCGACAAACCCTTCGCTAAATAGATTATCCCAAGAGTTAGCTGCTAGCATATCTGCATAATTTTCCCTGTTGTCTTTGAAGGCTAAAATGAAATGTTTTTCTGTTTCCGCTTTTCCGAAAGAACAAAAAATACATACCCTTTCCTCCCACACTTCCTTTGGCCTTTCCTAGTGCCCTGTTTCACAACGGAGTTGATGAGAATTAGTCCTTAATTGAACAATAAGAATTTTGGCTCTCCAGGAGATATTGGCCTCTATGTATGCTTTTGGCTGATGACTATGAGTGAGATTAAACACTTCAATATAGTAATTTTCCTTTCTTCCTAGCTCCTTATCGCAAGTACACTTGTGGAACATTTCTATAACAAAAGCTTTTATCTCTTTGTTGTTTATGGGACACACGTTCAAGCAAATACCCCATTTACTAAACCATTTGTTATTTTGCTGCATCCAAGTTTTTTGCTCTTGCACAATCTATCATTAAAGACAACCTTAAGCCATCTACCCTCTTCCATTTGCTCAATGTTTTAAATTTTATTTTAAATACCTTATGACTCGCACCATAACAATTGCTTCAATGGAGGAACAAAAAAGAAAGAGGTGTTATGAATGACCAAATCTAAAAGTGAAAAGTGATACATAAAAATAGATCAATAAGACCATACAACTAGATTCTTTTGTCATTGTAAGTGAAATGAGTCATATGGTTGTTCTATAAAATTGCTTACATATGGCTCAACAATCGACTAGTACTAAAATACTTGTTAAAATTCCAATGATATTAGACTCTGTTTTGATTAATTGTACTCATGGATGAGAATCCAATAGAACCATCCTGCTTAGTATTATTCATAGATAGAATCCATCTTAAAATTCTCACAACTTTAGAATCCATCTTCATCGATGGTAATCATAGGATTTAGTACCTTGTGAGCATCAAACCAAATTTGTTGTTTCTTCTTTTCATATTTATAAGCTGACCGTTTTCATTTACAAGGTGATAGAAAACACCATGTTAAGAATCAGTCTCAATGCATATAAGTCGTACATATAAAGCTACCTAGATAACTTATAATTGATAACGTTAACTTCTATTGCTCCTTTTAAAGAGTGTAAAATAGCATCGATATAGAATCTGGTATTGATCCATATTGATATTTTTTGGAAGAACGACCAGCGCATTGTAACGAATAAAATGTATATAAATAAATGTAAAATAATGTAAATGATAATAGGCATAAATAATTAGTAGTTAATTAGTAATTAGGTTGAAGAGGCATGTCTAAATGAGACATGACTCTTCATGAAGAGACATTTGCCTGATGCCTCTCGTTCTCATTTGTAAATTCATTCTCATTCTTATTCATATATTTAATATAATATTTATATCTTCAATGGATAACTTCATATTCCAAGTCTTTTGGAGTAATTAATTTATAAAATGAACTTTGTTCGCTTCATGTGGTATCAGAGCAGTTCAGTCCTCTAGTTTGCTTAACCGGTGCACAGAGTTCGTTCTTTGATCCAGGTCTTTGGCTATCAAAATTCATCAACCATGTTGTCGTACAATTGAAGCATTTTGCTCAGAATTTGAGAGTTTCTCCTTTTCTCTATTTTTCTAGACCTTTGGCCATTAAAATTAAAATTAAAAGAAAGTTTGCTAGTTGACCTTTGGTCATAAAAAAAAATTAACATCTATATATATATATATATATATATATATATATATATATTAAAAAGAAGAAAAAAATAAAATAAAAAATAAAATAAAAGAACATAAAAGATCAATTATATATATATATATATAATATATTATATATATATATATATATATATTAAAAAAAAAAAAACACCTGGTAGAAACCCGTGGTTTTAGAAGCAACCCATGGTAATTGCCCATGGTATTTTAAAAGTAAAAGAAAAAACAAAAGGGATCCAAAATCTCATACCAAGTGATATTTAAATTTTTTTACGTGGAGAAACCTGTGGTTTTAAAAACAACCCACGGTAATTGCCCATGGTATTTTAAAAGTAAGAAAAAAACAAAAGGGATACAAAATCTCTTTATGTGAAAGGTAAGTTTTACTTTTTACTTAAAAAGTTTGGTGACAAAGACATGACCTTTATATTTATTAAGTGTGGTGACATCATAAAAGTTTATATTAAGTGTGACCTTTATATTAAGTGTGGTGACATAATAAAAATTTATAATATTAAAAAAAAAATAATATTTAAAAAGTAAAATGGAGATTAGTAATGAAAGATTTCCTGAAACCTTTGGTAAATGTGTTTATACATTATTTAAAATCAAAGGATCGCTCACAGAAAGAGATATCATAATCTCTATCAGTCTTGCTGAAACAAGTAATTATATTAGTCCTTAATGTGCTAACCAATTGGTGATTTTTGAATCAAATATAGTTGAAACAAATATTTTTGGCACATGTAACAAACAATACGATATAAGCAATCTACACCTAAATATTAGAGATTATACTTTTACCTCACAATTCACCGTGAAAACCTTATGTTTTAACGATAGTGACATTGTTTTGGGATCACCATGGATGAAAACTCTAGGTTCTTTTATTCTAAATACTAAGAATTTTTTTTTAACATTTTCTTACAAGAAGAAGAAAATAACACTCCAAGATGTTACACTGAAACCTAATTTAGTAATGCCAAAAAAAATATCGGATATTTCAAAAATAATTTCTCAAGAAGGTAAAAAAGTATTACAACATATGCAAAATGAAATTGACAAAAAGAAGAAGTTTCTCAATTTAAAAACCATAGTGAAAAATTATTGACGAAAATTAAGAAACTTAAGGAGGATAAAAAGTCATTAGAAAACAAGGAACAACAACTTATCGACAATGAAATATCAAATATAGGAATTCAAGTTGATGACAAAATAACAAATATCGATCCAGTGAATGACACAATTCAGGAAGAAGACAAGCAAGTTGAAGAAAAGACGCGCTTGGATGCTGCAAGTCTGATGATAAATATCCCCAGTGAATGTTCCATAATCAACTCAACAACATCTTCGCCAAAAGAAAATATAAAAATTGCCACATGCCCAATAAGACCATACAACTATATTCTTTTGTCATTGTAAGTGAAATGAGTCATATGGTTGTTCTATAAAATTGCTTACATATGGCTCAACAATCGACTAGTACTAAAATACTTGTTAAAATTCCAATGATATTAGACTCTGTTTTGATTAATTGTACTCATGGATGAGAATCAAATAGAACCATCCTGCTTAGTATTATTCATAGATAGAATCCATCTTAAAATTCTCACAACTTTAGAATCCATCTTCATCAATGGTAATCATAGAATTCAATACCTTGTGAGCATCAAACCAAATTTGTTGTTTCTTCTTTTCATATTTATAAGCTGACCGTTTTCATTTACAAGGTGATAGAAAACACCATGTTAAGAATCAGTCTCAATGCATATAAGTTGTGCATATAAAGCTACCTAGATAACTTATAATTGATAACGTTAACTTCTATTGCTCCTTTTAAAGAGTGTAAAATAGCATCGATATAGAATCTGGTATTGATCCATATTGATATTTTTTGGAAGAACGACCAACGCATTGTAACGAATAAAATGTATATAAATAAATGTAAAATAATGTAAATGATAATAGGCATAAATAATTATTAGTTAATTAGTAATTAGGTTGAAGAGGCATGTCTAAATGAGACATGACTCTTCATGAAGAGACACTTGCCTGATGCCTCTCGTTCTCATTTGTAAATTCATTCTCATTCTTATTCATATATTTAATATAATATTTATATCTTCAATGGATAACTTCATATTCCAAGTCTTTTGGAGTAATTAATTTATAAAATGAACTTTGTTCGCTTCATGTGGTATCAGAGCAGTTCAGTCCTCTAGGTTGCTTAACCGGTACACAGAGTTCGTTCTTTGATCAAGGTCTTTGGCTATCAAAATTCATCAACCATGTTGTCGTACAATTGAAGCATTTTGCTCAGAATTTGGGAGTTTCTCCTTTTCTTTATTTTTCTAGAGCTTTGGCCATTAAAATTAAAATTAAAAAAAAGTTTGCTAGTTGACTTGGTCATAAAAAAAATCTAACATATATTATATATAATTAAAAAAAAAAAGAACTCACCTGGTAGAAACCCGTGGTTTTAGAAGCAACCCATGGTAATTGCCCATGGTATTTTAAAAGTAAAAGAAAAAACAAAAGAGATCCCAAATCTCATACCAAGTGATATTTAAAACTTTTTACGTGGAGAAACCTGTGGTTTTAAAAACAACCCATGGTAATTGCCCATGGTATTTTAAAAGTAAGAAAAAAACAAAAGGGATACAAAATCTCTTTATGTGAAAGGTAAGTTTTACTTTTTACTTAAAAAGTTTGGTGACAAAGACATGACCTTTATATTTATTAAGTGTGGTGACATCATAAAAGTTTATATTAAGTGTGACCTTTATATTAAGTGTGGTGACATAATAAAAATTTATAATATTAAAAAAAAAATAATATTTAAAAAGTAAAATGGAGATTAGTAATGAAAGATTTCCTAAACCTTTGGTAAATGTGTTTATACATTATTTAAAATCAAAGGATCGCTCACAGAAAGAGATATCATAATCTCTATCAGTCTTGCTGAAACAAGTAATTATATTAGTCCTTAATGTGCTAACCAATTGGTGATTTTTGAATCAAATATAGTTGAAACATATATTTTTGGCACATGTAACAAACAATACGATATAAGCAATCTACACCTAAATATTAGAGATTATACTTTTACCTCACAATTCACCGTGAAAACCTTATGTTTTAACCATAGTGACATTGTTTTGGGATCACCATGGATGAAAACTCTAGGTTCCTTTATTTTAAATACTAAGAATTTTTTTTTTAACATTTTCTTACAAGAAGAAGAAAATAGCACTCCAAGATGTTACACTGAAACCTAATTCAGTAATGCCAAAAAAAATATCGGATATTTCAAAAATAATTTCTCAAGAAGGTAAAAAAGTATTACAAAATATGCAAAATGAAATTGACAAAATCACTATTGACCTATGTTGCACGGGTTCCCGAACCCGGGGGTGGGGTTCTCGAACCCGTCCCGGGTTCTCGAACCCAAGTACCGGATTCTTATATGGGTGCTTCTGAGAAGAACCCATAAGAACCGGGTTCTTCTATGAAGAACCGGGTTCTCCATTAAAAAAAATTGGGCTTTTGTCTTGACAGGTACGAAGAACCTTGAGATGGGTACTTGGAACCCCAAAATCGGGTTCTTTGGAGTTCATTTTGAGTTTATTTTTAAATTTAATTAATTTAATGGGCTTCCCCTAATATTCCAAGTAGCTAGTTCTGCATCTTTCGAGAGGAATTTGAGTACTTATGCATTTATCCATTCAGTAAAGAGAAATAGGTTGGGCTCAAAGAAGGCAGAGAACTTAGTGTACATTCATAGCACACTTTGTCTCATATTTCAAAAAGATCTTGGTTACAAGGAGGGTAGTTTCAAGAGATGGGGCCCATACACAAATGATGCTATGTGTGTGGGCGAGGAGATACAACCAGATGGCCTTATTGAGCTACCTCCAGTTGCTATGGATGAGAAAGAGCCTCAAGATGAGAGTGTCCTACTTGGAGAGCATACTAATTGAAGATCTAAGTGATGTTGATGATATGGCTTGAGGAAGCCATTGTTCACCATTAGCTATTTTTATTTTAGTATTTTAAAATATCCTAGTTTTGTTTGGAGATGCCTCAAGGCAAATTTTGAATGTAGAATGACAATGGACATATATCATGATTTTTACTAATATGTAAACTCCAATTTGCACTTGATATAACACTAGCAATTTTGAAATTTCATTGTGAATGTTGAATGTTCAATCATGTGCATGTTTAAATATTTAAATTTAAATCATAAGTATTTTAGTTTTCTTGTTTAAAGTTGAAAAATATACAAATTCACTTATATTTATTTAATTTATAAAATATATTATTTATATATTATATATATAGATAATAATATACCCCCGACGAACCCACGCACCCTGTTTCAGAAAATGACGTCCCCGTCCCTGAACCCACGTTTCTTGGCAACATAGCTATTGACAAAAAGAAGAAGTTTCTCAATTTAAAAACCATAGTGAAAAATTATTGACGCAAATTAAGAAACTTAAGCAAGATAAAAAGTCATTAGAAAACAAGGTACAACAACTTATCGAAAATGAAGTATCAAATATGGGAATTCAAGTTGATGACAAAATAACAAATATCGATCCAGTGAATGACACAACTCAGGAAGAAGACAAGCAAGTTGAAGAAAAGACGCGCTTGGATGTTGCAAGTCTGATGATAAATATCCCCAGTGAATGTTCCATAATCAACTCAACAACATCTTCGCCAAAAGAAAATATAAAAATTGCCACATGCCCAATAAGGGAAAGTCAAACCAAAAAAGTTCCCTATCGACATCCAAATCGTGAGAATAGACAGCTCAACCAATCTATGTATCGGGACCATTCAAACCAGAAACAACAAATTGATGTTTTAGAGAATAATGACGTAAAATCAATCCAGTCTTATGCTAACAAGTCGTTACAAAATTCCAATGATCAGAATACTATACAGAAGATTAATTTAGGATGGTCTAATCCCTTCTCAGTGCGACAATTTTGTTTGTCACTAAGCTGATCATATCAGCGTGTATCGACGAAGATCACTGTTCTGAGACAGAAAGACTTTTGAAGCCAAGAAAAAAGAAAGAAAAAGAAAAAAGATCAAGCCTTTTTCATTGATAAGCTTTGAGGACAAAGATTTTTGAGGAAGAAATATATATAAATAAATGTAAAATAATGTAAATGATAATAGGCATAAATAATTATTAGTTAATTAGTAATTAAGTTGAAGAGGCATGTCTAAATGAGACATGACTCTTCATGAAGAGACACTTGCCTGATATATAAGCAAGCCTCTCATTCTCATTTGTAAATTCATTCTCATTCTTATTCATATATTTAATTTAATATTTATATCTTCAATGGATAACTTCATATTCCAAGTTTTTTGGAGCAATTAATTTATAGAAGGAACTTTGTTCACTTCATGAATAGCATCGATATAGAATCCGGTATTGATCCATATTGATATTTTTTGGAAGAATGACCAATACATCAGGCTACAACATCAATGTGCCTCGACTACATCGAAAAAAATAATAATAAATCCCATGCAGGGTAAAATAAAGCTCTGAAGATAATGAGTTTGAGATAGGTGTTCTACATGTCTATTACATCTAAGAATCCCAAGTCGCATACAAAATCTCAGTTGTATCCTGAATCTTCAACATTGGCATTAGAAAAACATTATGAAATTCTCTCCTTTTTAGATGCCAAATGATGTTTAGTCTCAGAATTTATGAGCCTGTCATATTTTCACCATGATTGATCATCAATAATCTTACTTTATCATCAAAACATGATGAATAATGAACAACAAATATCAAGATATAAATAACCCTGTGATTCATTGAGGAAATCCCAGTTAGTGTTTGTTCTAACCAAGTGTCATCCAATTGTAGGCAAATGCATAACACGCTTTCCGAACAAAATAGAGATTTTTCACCTTTTCCTCACCTCTACACTTTGCAAAACCTTTTGATAAGAATGTAACTACATCTGAAAAAAATTCCCAAGGAAATTAACAATTGCCTTTCAATGCACAATATATATGAGAATTTTCAAGAGTGAAATAGTCAAGGATAAGACCAAATATCCTCCAGAAAATTTAATTGCTTTTGGAGTTTGAAGAGAGAAAAAAATTGTGGTAGACAATCCCAAAAGAAAGCTCTTATAAGCAAGAACCTTTAATTTCCTTTCAGGTATCACCCGTTTGATGCACTGTATTTAGAGTAAGTAGCTTCCGAAGAGATCTATCATAGGAAAGCATTGTGCCAACACTTTCAACGATCAAAATCAGCTGCAAAAGAAGATCAAAGAGATGCAAACGTTATCAGTAAAATCATGTCACCTCTAATATTTTAGCAGAATCTCTAAATGGGGAGCTAGAGCTTCAATTTATGCTTCACCTCAAAACAGGCGTAGGCCAAAGCAGTGGCAAAATAGAAGTTTGCATTTCCAGTTCCCTGTGAAGATGGAGAGGTTTTGTCACTTGAATTTTCATGAGTTCAAAGTTCACTTGTAATGATGCATGCAATCCTCAAATTAGTAGTCTTTGTAGCGGCATATTTTTATCTAGCAGAGGTACACATTTAAAAGAAATAATGCATGTCCCAAAAAACAGTTGTAACAATTTGATATCAACAGAACATAATTGTGGATTTATTCTGATCACCGATCATCTTAGATGAATTTTAAATAGCAAAACATGATATCGCACAGGACAAAAAAATCTTCCAAAGCATGTGAGTGTCTCTATTATTATACGACGATGACAACTGGAACAAGGTAACCTGTTGCAGTTACATGTTAAGGCAAATGTTATAAAGCATATGCATATTTGCAGAGAGAGAGAGAGAGAGAGAGAGAGAGAGAGAGAGAGACCCTCCAAATCCAAAGGTTGTACATGACTGGACTCAAAAGAGCAATCCCAGTAAATCCATTCAAAAGGAAGAATGAGAAACGCATCCCTGCACAGAAGTTTTTTGAGGTTTCAAAAAATGTTAGATGTAAATATATTGAAAAACGAGGAGGTCCCATTTCTATGAAAGAAAAACAAAAGAATTAAGTAAAAAATTATAATTGTAAATAATTATGACTCTTGCAGATCATGAGAAAATAAATGTCAGAGTGAATACACCCTTATTCAGATGGTGCAATTTTACCTGCAAGTTCATTAATGAACAAAGCAATGAGGCTGAGGTAAAGTGCAGAGTCACCAACCTGTAGTTTTCAAAGTTAAAAGAGGTTTTGAGTCACATCCTCTCAATGTAAAGGAAAACAAAAACCTAATTTCCATCATCATATATGCCTTGCAAGCATTCTGACAAGACACATTTCTTGCTTCTACACCGGCATCAATGTTTGCATTAAAGAGAAGAAGAGGGAAGGTCGGATATATGCAATCACTTACAGAAGGATAAGATTTCAGCATTGCTGTGATGGCAACAAAGATGAAGGCAAGAAAACATGGCCGATGGCTGAGGCGTATTGTCAATGGTAATATCATGAACAAAATATTTGCATGGAAGACCAAAAGGAAGAAAACTCTGAAAAAGTCAAAAATCTCGGTGAAGAAGTACCTGCAACATAATGCAGTGTTCATTTGAAATTACAAGCCAACATTGGAACTCTTGAATGGACCCAAAAAAAATACTATCAACAAAAGACACTTTTCCACTCACCAAAAGACACCTAAATTTGGAGACAGATCTTCAACGGTTAATATGAACCCATATGTCCTGCAAGATAAAGTTCACACTAATTCAAATGTGTGTCACAAATATATGTAGCCTACATGTCCATGTGTGATAACCATGACAATCTGGTCAATGAAAAGGAAAACAAAACCTGGTCTGCCATTAATAAGCTAAAAAATGACAGATTCAAAAGAAACTACAGACACACATTGAAATAACAGTTTTCTCCCTTTCAAGTTGCTCTATAGCACATATATGTCCATGGAGACATTTATTCTCATTGACTAACTTAGTAAGAATCTTGTTCATACACCACCTTCTCACAACTGAAAAATCAAGTGGCACCTAAAGAACATAACATGGAGTATTTCGTATTTGCAGGGAAGCAGGAGCACAAAAGCATATTATTCTTGTAAGATAAAATTATATGAACTCGAGGGTTTTTATCTGTTTAAAAGACTAGATTTTGATACAGATCTACCAAGCATTAACCTAAGGTGATAAGCTCTGGAATTCCCGTCCTTCAAAAACTTTCTATCTATTGTTTATTAATAGATTCATGTGACATCAGAATGTAGATTTCAATTTGGTAAAATGAACAATGCTCTCATACTGTACTCTTCATATGATGGTGAAATTCATTGTCTGATACAACAAAATAAATAAACAAGTTTCTTTTGCCAATTTACAATGATGAATATTTGATGGAGTAGCAATTCTCATCAACTCATGTTGATTTTGAAAATATTGAAAACAGAATTTTATAACGTGTTGGGTTAAATGGACCATCATTAAACATAATCCAAGTCACCTGACATGTTGTCCCCCTCCTTGTGTCTTGAATCCTTTGTGTGGGACACAACACATGGGGGACATGTGTCTGACATGAGTTTGACCTGTGTCTTATTTGTAGGACATGAGCCCTATTGGTGTCCCGAAATTTGGGTATGTGTCCTGTGAAAAAAACATCCTAAAATCAATTTATTTCCTCATTCTCACACAATTTGGTCACAATTTTGGAGCTCTCAAAGGTTTTGGAATACAGGGAAGAGCAATTAAGCAATGTTAGAAGGGATTCCATGTAAGATATCCCCCTAGGAATATCTCAGTTTTCCCACTAAAATTTCTGAGTTTGCTTAGTTTTGTCAAACAGTTTGTATGCACATGGTTGTAGGTGCAAGTTTGTATATTCTTCAAATAAAATATACACAGTACCAAATAAACAGACTAAAAATACTTCAAAACAGCAGTAAGTAATTTACATAGAGCCTAGAAATGGTACATACCATTGACAAAGATAGCCACTGCAATATTAAAGGGAATACAATAATAAATATCAGCAGATTTTTGATGGATACATGGCTATAGATGACTGATTAAAAAACCCAGAAAGGTACCAGCAAATAAGTATTTGCTTCAGCAGTGATAACAATACATGTTCCACCTTCAAATGTGGTCCAATAACTCACGGAATATCTCCAGAGTCCACGCAGTTAGCAGCCAACTCAACCCAAGAAACAATGGAACTCAGCCCACAAAAGAGTGATTACTCCTACAGCAAATTCAGCCAACCAAGGATGGTACTTGATCCCATCAAAATATTGTTCTCTGCCCTCCCAAAAAAGACAGATTCAGCCTGCAATGGATGAGAGATACGCCCAGCAAGCAAGGGCTCTCGACTAGCAAGAAAGAGGGAATTTCGGCCTCCCTTTAAGAGTGAAAACTCAGTCAATGAAGCTCTGAACTCGGCCACCCAACAGCAGAATAAATTCGGCCCACTACTCAGCAAAAGATTATGGCAACTCGGCCCTGATATAGCTCAACAATCACCAGCAAATAGACTTGGCCCAATGCACTAGCTAACACAGTGATAACTTGGCCTGTATAAAGAAAATAGAGAATACTCAAGCACAAATTATAAAATCCACTGATAACACCTTCATACCTTCTCCATTTCTATCAATGCTTTCATCTCCATCAACAATGAAGCCCAATGTCGAAATCTGAATGATTCTACTCCAACACTAACTAGGGTGTATAGTTTCAACTTTCAACACTAAAACCAGCAACTAGAATGAGGGTTTTCAAAAACCTTAGACTTTCTAAAGAGCTCTCCAAAATTGTAATTTTCAAGCGAGCAAATGTAAGAATGAGGAGGGACTCCTCATTTCCCTTTTTTTATAACTCACTTGACCCTTTTGCCAGATTTTTACTTTTTTTTCCAATTAAATAATGAAAAGCACTTTTCACCTCTTTTATTTAATTAAGTGACTTTTTATTAACTAATTAAAATCACTTTTAACTTCCAAAAAATGTGTAATTTGCCACCATGATCATACTGGCCACAAAAGCCCCTTTTTATCATTCTGTGTCGTAGATCTTTTCATTCTATTTCCAACAAGCTATTACACTAAGGTGTTCTTCCATGTAATCAACCCAAAATCGCACCTTAAGCATAAATAATTTAAATATGCCTGATAATAACTCTATTTTATGGAAATTGTCAGAATGCAACGAAACCAAGATCAAATAGTGTGGAATTGATCCCGATGATGAAATATGGAAAGTGATCCTAGTCAAACCCATAAAACTCCTCCAAAACCCTCTAGGGTCCACCAGTGGTGCAATCCTCCTCATACAACCTAGCTGACACAAGCTATGGGAATCCCCTCTAACCACATCACAAGGCAATCCAAAAATTGGGGACATTACATTCCAAGTGTTGAGAAGTGGATTTGTCCAGTTCCTACTAATGCTATTAATGGTAATGCTAAATTCTTAAAGTAAGTACTTAAATTTTTAACATTACCATTAATTGACTCGAGATGTTTGAGAGTGGTCCGACTTCATTGGATTTCATATGGAGAAAGTAGAATTTTAGATCCCACTCAAAATACAGCAAACTTAACAGTTTTTAGGATTTTAGGATTGGGGGGATTACAATGTTTCCGTTGGAGTTTTTCATGTATGAGGGTATGGAACTAGAATTTAATTAAGAGGACCAAGCCCTCTACCTCGATGTTGGTGGCATTGATTGTTTGAACTCTTTTGTCATGACCCTAGTAAAAATGCACCCATCACTCAAACATAATCTCAATTTGACATGCTAAGTTTTTTCTATATCTTTTAATGCTTAGAGGGTGATATTTTTTGATTTTTTGGAGCATTGGGAGGTATTTCCGCATGGAAAAAGGGGTCTCTAAGTCATCCTAGAAAATTAAAATAAAATATGTTTTTGGAGTGACAAGTCGGCCCAGGAAGTCAAGTCGGCCGAAGATGTCAAGTCAGCCAAGCTGATGAAAGGGTGTCCCTTGGATTATTTTGCCCCATTCGACTTGTATAAATAGACGTTGTGATGCCTCATTTCCAAATCAACGAAGAGCAAGCATTTTCTCTCACTTACCTCTCTTGGACAGCAGCACGTGGGAGAAGAATAGGCCAAGTTTGACCAGCAGCATGTGTGAAGGAAAAGTTGAATGTTTGACCAAGTTTGACTTGTCTTGATCGAGTTGTTTGACCTTTGAGTTGACCAAAGATCATACAATGTTGACAAAGGGTTTGATTGCAATCTGCACACGTGGATTTGACCTCCGTCTGACCAGTTGTAGGGCCGCACATGCACATTGACTAGAGGCAGCAGTTTACCAGGGCTGATTTTTACTGTTTTCACTAGTTTGACCAATGTTGAACAGCAGATGATTTGACCAGGTCTAACTAGTATTTGGTCTTGGATATTGGCACAGGTTTCTAGACAAAATTGTTGATTTCTAAGTTGCACGAAATGGGAAATAGGTACGAGTTTCCGAAACGGGAAGCGATACGAAACGCGACCTCCCCAAATTTTGGAAACGGGGAAACGCG